>JAQMWT010000592.1:0-32153 GCA_029834535.1 Chrysophaeum taylorii | reverse complement strand
CCAACGCCAAACGCCTTCGCCCTCTGTCGAGGCTCCTGGCTCGTCGCCACGACCCCTACCGCGTCCTCCTCAACGCCTTGGCCTACCGATCGTGCTCGAGCCTGCACCCATCCCACTTTGCCAGCGGTCGCCCGCGCTGTACGCACCCAACATCTACACGCCCAGCGCGTGCAGCCCGTCCTGCTCTGAGCTCGTCGCAGCTCGGCGCCACGATCCTGGGAGTCTCGCCACCGCTGCGACTCGTCTCCAGCGCCGCTTTCGCGCACGGACTCAACCCAGGGAGCTCTCGCTCCGACAGCCCTCCATCGTCTGCTGCGGCCACACCGGCTCACTCGCCGCCCGCTCCGCGACCCAGATTCGCCAACCCTCCGCCACCACAACCGGCTCTGCCCCGACCCCTGCCCCCACTCTACTTTCGTCCACCGCTCGTGCTGTCCGAAGTCGCGCTCATCATACTCTTGCACGTGCTGCTCGACAGAACTTCGTTTTGCGACCCTGCGCCGCGCTCCTGTCAGCCACGTCACACCGCCGCGCTCCGTCTTCAGCGCTCTCTTCCGTTTGTTCGCGCTCGGCAGCACCTCCGTGCCCGTCGCTCACCTGCTACGCCCAACAGTCCGTCACACCCACTGCGACAATAACTTCTCCCCGGCGTCTGCCACACCCACGCCAAATTCCTCGCCATCCTCGGGCCCGTCACCTACCCCCAGCCGCCGCTATCTGCCTCGCCTTCACGCGCATGCACCAACTCTGCACATCCGGATGTCGCCCGCGTTATACGCACCCGCGCTCAACACGCTCAAGCACGTGCTGCCCGGCAAAACCGCGTCGCGGCCTTGCGCCAGACTCCTGGCCCGCCACTCCACTACGCAGCGGCCCTTCTTCAGCACCAATTTCGAGCCTGGAAGCGATTACGTGCTCGTCGATCCCTGGCAATAATCCGCCGCTTCCTGCGCCACACGGCCGGCCGCTATGTCAGCTACCTCCCTCACCGCGCTTGTCCTATATGCTCCAGCCCTTGCTTTACCCGTTGCCAAGTCCGCTGCTGTCGCGTGGTCCTGCACCACGCCTGCGTTGGTCAGTGGGCGCTAAGCAACCTCGCCGGCGACCAAGGCGACCCTGACGTGGCGCCCACCAACCGCGCGCGCCTTCCGCCGTGCCCAACTGCCGCAGTCCTACCTCATACGCATGGTCCGCCCTCATCAACGCTGGGTGTCTGTGCACTCTCTCCCCCAGGTCCGCGCTGCCGCACCCACCGCATTTTCCCACTTGCTGCAGCCCTTGCCGCCACTACTGCCCGATATCGCATTCGAGCGCGTATGCGCGACGCCGCCCTTGCCGCTCGAGCCGCTGCTGCTGCGGAACGCCATCTCGCCGCTATGCACGCTGCTGCTGCCGCTGCTGCGGCACTCCAACTCGACACGGGACGGGCCGCCGCCGCTGCTGCCAGCGCCGACGCTTACCTCGCCCATCGCGCTGCCGCCCACGCTGCTCAAGCTGCCCGTGCCGCCCGCCTCTCCCACATTGGCTCCCGCACGCGATCCACTGGCACCCGCAACACCCCTACCACCCCTCCCGCCGGCAACCGCCGCACCACTGCGTCTGGCAACCGCACTGCGAATGCAACAGCCAGCCGCCACACCCCTGCCGCTGGCACCCGGACCACCCCCACTACTAGCACCCCCTCCACCCCCGCCGCTGCCGCCGGCAACCGCCGCGCCCCTGCCCCTGCCACCAGCCACCGCAACACCCCTGTCACGGCTGCAGCCTCCACGAGCGCGTCTCCTGGCATTTCTCCCATTGGGCCTCGGTCACATTCGGCGCCACCGTCTGTTGCCCCCGCCCACCCTACGTCATCCGGGCCAGCCCCCTCCCTCCCGACACGCCGTCCACGTGACCTGAGCGATTTGCGCACTGCGATCGACGAGGTCTCCATCAAAGACCTCATTATATCGCCGTGCTCTTGCATTCGCACCATGCCCGCCAATTCCGCGAGGCATGGGCGAGCGCAATGGCCGAGGTGTGTTCATGGTTTGAAGACGCCACTTCCGATAACGCTCGTGACCGTGCCCTCCTTTGGTACATGAGCCTTCACAGCCTACTTCTTCGGCGAGCACCACGAGGCGGCGCCCGTCGGCCCGACGTGCTCACTGACCGCTTTACAGCCTTCGCCGCAGGGCGTTACGACCTCCTCATTGACGGCTACCTCCACGACGTGACTCGCGTGCGCTCCCATGTACGCTCACGGGCGGCCCCGACGATGACGCGGACGCACTTCGTGCATTGCGACTCGCTGAATCTGGCGACCTCTCTCGGGCGTGCCGTATTCTCACCAGCCTGGGCATCGCCGACCCATGCCACCCAGACGTCATGCGCCAACTCGTGTCCAAACATCCTGCTCGCAAGGAGGACCTTCACACTTTCCCCAACCACCCGCAAGGGCTCGCCACACTCTCGGTCGCCCTGCGTGAAACTTACCGCACGCTCCGGCCGAAGGCTGGTGTGGGCCCCGACCAGTGCCGCAATGAATTCCTCTCCGTTTTCGCCCAGCCCTTCCCGAGCAACGTCAAGGCACGCTCGGCGATGGACAAAATCGACAACCTTGAGACCTTGTTCGTTCGTGGAGCTCTTCCTGACTGGTATTACTTCATCACCACCACGGTAACCCTCATTCCGTTGGTAAAACGACGCGCCGCTGACGCTAACCAAGCACCTGACGTTCGACCTATCGGCATTGGCACCGTCCGCCGCCGTGCCACTGGACGGTGCCTTGTGCGTAGCCTCCACTCCGAGCTCTCTGAGGCACTGTACCCGATCAACGTTGCCGTCGGGGTCAAGGGCGGCCCCTCGCGCCTCGTCTTTGGCGTCCGCACCCACGCGGAGCAGTACCCCGACCAGGTCATCATCAAGCTGGACAAACGCAACGCCTTCAACGAGCTCAAGCGCCGGACCGTCGTGGACAAACTCGCAAACCACGCCAACGCTAAGCTGCGTGCCTTTGGCCACTTTATGTTCAAGCAATTACGGCCGGCATCCTGGGTGGCCCTCCACGGCCCCACCGGCCTCGATCGCGCCCCTACTCTCAAGAAGGCGGCCAGCAAGGCGACCCCACCTATCCACCGGCGTACTGTCTGGCAACGCATGACGCCGCACAGGCCCTTGACACCCGCTTACGTTCATGTGCCGGCTACGCCCGATTTGGCATGGACGACGGCGTCATCTCTGGTTCCCCTCGTGAGGTTGTCGACGCCCTCCTGCAGTACGCCCGCGACATCCAAGCTAGCGGCGAGGAGCTCCGCCTCGACAAGTGCGTGGCGTTCTGTCCGGCACTTGGCATGGGTCTTCTCGACCACCCCGATGTTCACGACCACGTCCAAGTTGCGCCTGACGGCACGCGTACTCTTGCTGGTATCCCCGTTGTCGCCGACGGCCTCGTAATCTACGGTGTGCCCATCGGCTCCCCGGCCACGCCGGAGATGCCTATGTCGAAGCTACCTTGCAACGCGAGGTTGACGCTCAGGTGAGCTACATGAGCCGTATTCGCACCAAGCTCCAGAACGTCTCCCTCCACTGCATGTACGCGTTGGGCCGCTACTGCATCCCCGCGCATGGACTACATCGCGCAACACTGCTACCCCACCAATGCCTTGAGCGCGCTCCGCCGCTTCGACGTTGCCGTCCTCAGCTTCGTCGCCACAGCACTTGGCGCAGATCCGCGTCAGGTTTTTGACTCCACCGGCATCGTCCTCCAACGCCTCCGTCTTCCTGCTCGAAGTGGGGGTGGCGGCATTCGCTCCTGCGCCGACCTCAGCCCCGCCGCCTTTGTTGGCACGGCGGCCCAGGCCCTCCCACACCTCGTCGACCTTCGCGATCCTACGGGTGCCGTGGAGGTCCCTGGCTACCTCCCCCGCCTCGCCTCGGTCCTGGGTGCCACTTCTTTTCGCACAGGTAACGAGTTGCACCGTTGGCACCACCTCCTCGCATCCGGTTGCCGCCTGGGGCGGCACTCGAGACTGCGTGGGACGGACTTCGGGCTGATCTCCGTACCACGCTGGCTTCCCACGGCGGCGCTGGTTCCGGCGACCCCGCCAACGTTCATCTCGTCGACGGTCCTCTCTCCCACGAATTCGTCTCCATGGGCGTCCTCGTCGACCCCACCATCTCGACACCCGTGCTCATACCCCAACTCCAGCGTGCTCTAACCTCCCAGCGCGAGACAGCTCGGGCCACTGCACTCCAGCGCCTTGCGGCCACCCTTCCCATCACCGAAGCACTTCGAGTAGCGGCGTCCTCATGGGATCGCTTCTCGACCACGTTCATCAGCTCGTGGCCCAGCTCTGCCCTTCAAATCCCCAACCGCTGCTGGGCTGAGATGTGTGCCCAGTACTTTGGCTACCCCTCTCCAGCTTGTTTGGGCCTCGTGGGCACTCGCATTCTGGGCACTGACGTCGTTCTCGACGCTCACGGCAAGGTGCTTCTCACGCAGGCCAACCTTGTCAACCGCGGAGGAGCGCGGACCACCTGGCATGACGGCCAGCTCGACTGCGTCCACTGCAGCGTCAAAGAGGCCGGCATCCCAGCCCTGTCCGAGGTTTTCGGCATCTTTGCTGACGTCGTCGCCCCTACCATTCGCACGCGCCTCTACGGCCGGTACCGAGGCAATCTCGCCCGACGCCAAGTCGTCCCAGACATCCTCACCACGCTCGACAACAAGGAGCAACTCTACGACATCAAAACCCTCGCTTGGGGTTCGTTGTACACCGCCCACGCCCTCCATCCCTCCCACCCGTCGCCTGTCGATCGGCGCGCAGCGCAAGTCCACTCCGAATACCTCGCTCACGCCCGCGGCATCGACGCCATCATCCCCCAGCCGGGTACAGCACCACCGCCTGGCTTCTTGGGCCCTGTCGAACAGCGGCTACGTAGCTACGGCACCGTCGCCGGCCTCGTCTTTGGTGCCTTCGGTGAGGCCAGCGCGGCGTGCCACGCTCTCGCCCAAACATGCGCAGAGCGCATCGCTGCGCGAACCTGGGTGACAAGCGGCTGCGCCAACTTCACAGAGGCAAAGGCGGCCCAAACTCGCCGCATCTACCGTGAGTGGGGGATCGCCAACGCATTAGGCCGGGCTCGCTGTGCCCTCACCGCCCTCACCCATGTCGCCGCCTCGGGGAACCCCACCCAGGCCGCCCGATCCCAGCAGGACGTCACCCTTCGTCGCACATACGTCCGGCGGCAGCATGCGTACGACCTACGGGCGGGGCCCGTCCTCTCTTCGCCTGCCCCACGCCTCGGCGATGACCCCGACTAGGTCCCGCGTACTTATCTCCGCCCGTCAGGCACATCCCTCATACCCCACAAACCCACCCACATCCTTCATGCTCCCCACACACACCCCCCTCTTAGCAGTCGACATTTACAGACAAACAAACAAACAGACAAACAGACAGACAAACATCTGTCGATTAGTAGTAAGGACTCAAAGGTTAGAATGACTACGGTGCGTTGACGTCATGCCAGAAAGCACCAAGGTGGACACAAACGCGGACTGTGCAGTTCGCCCGAGCATCATCGGACTCTTGTCGGAGCGCATCGTGCTCGTCGCATGTACCCCTCCTAAGCGACAGAAAAGGCGCGGTGTTCACACAAACATTTTAGACGTCGTCACAGTATCCGAAGGAGTAACAGCGAAGCGAATGCTCGAGGGCGCGGTGTGCAGGTGCCGACGCGCAATCGCCCGCGAGACGCACGATCATCGCAAGAGAACGCCGCAAGGGGCCGGGCGTACGGATGCAGGCGTTGGCCTCGAGACTGGCACGACAAATCCCTTGATGGTGAGGCGCTCTATGGGGTGCCCTTTCTTGCTGGCGAAGTAGGGAGCAGGGCGGCAGTGGCTGCGTGTCAGTGTCGGTGCGGGCGTTGAATTGTTCAGGCTGCCTGTGACGTGGCATGAAATTGTAAACCATAGGCAACCAGCCGCACCGTCACGGTGGTTTCAACGAAACAAATGCGCTGGGCTTTATGGTTGGTCGGGGGCACACTTTGGGCTCGTCGCGGAACACACGGTGTTGGTCTGATCGGCCCGTTGTCTCAATCTGCAAACCGCCGGTTGTCTTCGTAGGCGGCTTTACAGAAGTTTGTGCGCCCCAGAACGTCAGCGAGGGATGTTGACGTGCGAGATGTTGAGCGCGCGCCCACATTCGTGCCACTTGCATGGCGCGTCACCCGACCGGAGTCATCAAATATAGAACCCAACACAAGCCACCACATTGCCGTGGGTTTCGAACACATCGGTGCGGCCGTCGTCGTGCGCCTCGTGCGAATGTCTTCGAAGGTCATCTAACCAGCTGCTTACAAAATCGCGTGGCGTCGCCGTGAAACTTCACCGAGTTGCCAACCGTCTCGCTGGCTCGTTTCGTGACGCGGACTTGGATCACCGATCGGCGCCGTCGCGATGCAGCCTGACACAGATGGTCGTCATCACCGCAGCAGCTTCGCCATTCTGGCCGTCAGTGTCCACACCCGTCGCCATGCACGTGCTCGTCGAGGACCCATTCGTCGGGGCCACGAACGACTGGCGTTTCCAGTCCTCTAGCCAGACGCCGCGGGCCACGATTGGAGCTTCCAGTCCTCCCGTCGCCCACAATCATGAGCCTCACAAACCAAGACCGTTGTAAGCCTGCAAGTTGACGTAAAGAAAAACTGACGTGGTGTTGAGTGGCCTGTCCTTACCAAAAGGTGAGGGTAGGAATGCCGGTCCTGGTGTGTGCGAGTGCCCGGGGCTATATATACCCCTGTGCTTACTACTAATCGACAGATGTTTGTCTGTCTGTTTGTTTGTTTGTTTGTCTTTAAATGTCGACTGCTAAGAGGGGGGTGTGTGTGGGGAGCATGAAGGATCTGGGCGGGTTTGTGGGGTATGTTTGTTTGTTTGTCCCCCGATTTAGGGCAAGGATCATGTAGGCCCGCGAGCCACACATTGATCCTCCAAGCCGTCTACGGCGACCTAACTAACTAACTAACTTCAGACCTCTCCCGAGCATGGGAGCCAGGCCGGAACGACAGGAGCCAGTCCGGAATCACGGGCCTGTAGACGAGGGGCGCCGAAAGGTGGGTCGGCGGAGAGTGATCATCAAGCTTGTCGCCATGCGACGAGGAGACCGCGATGTGACTGACAACCAACTCGTCGATAACCTTCCGTCTGCGCCCCCGGCCATACCCCGTCCCACTGCGAACGTTCCGGCTGCCAACCGGCCCGCCCGAGAGGCGAATAGGTGCCAACCTACGCCGGGAGGGCGGATGCCCTCGCAAGGCTCAGGATTCATGAGGCACCGTCCTCCATCGCAACCATGCGGTCGGCGATCAGGGTAAGGGACCTCGCAGACTATTTCCACGACCCGCGGCGGCTCTTTCAGCGCGCCATTCTCACTCCCCGTCGAAACGATGTTATCGATGCTGACAACGCGCGCATGACCGCGGCCTTTTTTTCCCGGAGACGAGGCGTCGGAGTTCTTTTCGGCCGACTAGGTTGGGTCGGAAGACGACGCCTCGCTCTCAAGAGTCGAGTTTTGAACTCCCTGACAACCAACGGCATGCTGACTTTGATCGCGAGCTTAAAGTCTTCGCAACCTCGACCCGTCGTACGACCACTGCAACGGTGCCAGATACATGATCGATCGTGTCGTTGTCACCGAGGCTCCTCCAACCTGTATCCCTTAAGGCCCGCCGACGCCAAACGATCACCAAGAGCCAGGGCCAGACGCCCCGCGAGGTCGGCGTCCTCTTGGCGAAGCCCGTCTTCTGCCACGTCCAGCTCTACGTGGCTCTCTGTCGATCGGCAGCCCCGAGGATATGCTCTTCTGAGTCGACGACTCCACCCTACCCCACACGTGCTGCGCAATACCGATAAGCCCCCTCCCGGCGTCTACACGCGCACTGTAGGTGAACTTACTGGGACCAGGTGAACTTACTGGGGTTAGAGATTGGGACTAGGTGAATATAGTGACCAGGTGAACTTACTGGGACCAGGTGAACTTACTGGGGGGTTTAGAGTAAACTCAAAGATTAGCGGCGTGTGCGGATCGAAGCAGCTTAGATTGGCGGAGGCGACAGCGACGAGCTCGAAGGAGTGGTGTGAGCACGAGTGGGTTTACGCCGAACTTACTGGGGTTAGATATTTGGACTAGGTGAACTTACTGGCCAGGTGAACTTACTGGGACCAGGTGGACTTACTGGGGTTAGAGATTGGGACTAGGTGAACTTACTGGCCTGCACTTGTCCTTACTACTAATCGACAGATGTTTGTCTGTTTGTCTGTCTGTTTGTCTGTTTGTCTGTTTGTCTTTAAATGTCGACTGCTAAGAGGGGGGTGTGTGTGGGGAGCATGAAGGATGTGGGTGGGTTTGTGGGGTATGAGGGATGTGCCTGACGGGCGGAGATAAGTACGCGGGACCTAGTCGGGGTCATCGCCGAGGCGTGGGTCAGGCGAAGAGAGGACGGGCCCCGCCCGTAGGTCGTACGCATGCTGCCGCCGGACGTATGTGCGACGAAGGGTGACGTCCTGCTGGGATCGGGCGGCCTGGGTGGGGTTCCCCGAGGCGGCGACATGGGTAAGGGCGGTGAGGGCACAGCGAGCCCGGCCTAATGCGTTGGCGATCCCCCACTCACGGTAGATGCGGCGAGTTTGGGCCGCCTTTGCCTCTGTGAAGTTGGTGCAGCCGCTTGCCACCCAGGTTCGCGCAGCGATGCGCTCTGCGCATGTTTGGGCGAGAGCGTGGCACGCCGCGCTGGCCTCACCGAAGGCACCAAAGACGAGGCCGGCGACGGTGCCGTAGCTACGTAGCCGCCGTTCGACAGGGCCCAAAAAGCCAGGCGGTGGTGCTGTACCCGGCTGGGGGATGATGGCGTCGATGCCGCGGGCGTGAGCGAGGTATTCGGAGTGGACTTGCGCTGCGCGCCGATCGACAGGCGACGGGTGGGAGGGATGGAGGGCGTGGGCGGTGTACAACGAACCCCAAGCGAGGGTATTGAGGTCGTAGAGTTGCTCCTTGTTGTCGAGCGTGGTGAGGATGTCTGGGACGACTTGGCGTCCGGCGAGATTGCCTCGGTACCGGCCGTAGAGGCGCGTGCGAATGGTAGGGGCGACGACGTCAGCAAAGATGCCGAAAACCTCGGACAGGGCTGGGATGCCGGCCTCTTTGGTGGTGGAGAGGGCGCGATCGAGCAAGCTGTCGTGCCAGGTGGTCCGCGCTCCTCCGCGGTTGACAAGGTTGGCCTGCGTGAGAAGCACCTTGCCGTGAGCGTCGAGAACGACGTTTCTATTTGTCTTTAAATGTCGATTGCTAAGAGGGGGGTGTGTGTGGGGAGCATGAAGGATGTGGGTGGGTTTGTGGGGTATGAGGGACGTGCCTGACGGGCGGAGATAAGCACGCGGGACCTAGTCGGGGTCATCGCCGAGGCGTGGGGCAGGCGAAGAGAGGACGGGCCCCGCCCGTAGGTCGTACGCATGCTGCCGCCGGACGTATATGCGACGAAGGGTGACGTCCTGCTGGGATCGGGCGGCCTGGGTGGGGTTCCCCGAGGAGGCGACATGGGTGAGGGTGGTGAAAACGTTTCTGTTTGTCCCTCGATTTAGGGTAAGGATCATGTAGGCCCGCGAGCGAGGCATTGATCCTCCAAGCCGTCTACGGCGACCTCGCAGACTATTTCCACGACCCGCGGCGGCTCTTTCAGCGCGCCATTCTCACTCCCCGTCGAAACGATGTTGTCGATGCTGACAACGCGCGCGTGACCGCGGCCTTTTTTTCCCGGAGACGAGGCGTCGGAGTTCTTTTCGGCCGACTAGGTTGGGTCGGAAGACGACGCCTCGCTCTTTACAGTCGAGTTTTCAACTCCCTGACAACCAACGGCATGCTGACTTTGATCTCGAGCTTAAAGTCTTCGCAACCTCGACCCGTCGCACGGCCACTGCAACGGTACCAGATACATGATCGATCGTGTCGTGTCACCGAGGCTCCTCCAACCTGTATCCCTCAAGCCCCACCGACGCCAAACGATCAACAAGAGCCAGAGGCAGACGCCCCGCAAGGTCGGCGTCCTCTTGCCCAAGCCCGTCTTCTGCCACGTCCAGCTCTACGTGGCTCTCTGTCGATCGGCAACCCCGAGGATATGCTCTTCTGAGTCGACGACTCCACCCTACCCCACACGTGCTGCGCAATACCGATAAGCCCCCTCCCGGCGTCTACACGCGCACTGTAAGTGAACTTACTGGGACCAGGTGAACTTACTGGAACCAGGTGAACTTACGGAGGTTAGAGATTGGGACTAGGTGAAATTAGTGACCAGGCGAACTTACTGGGACCAAGTGAACTTACTGGGGTTTTTAGAGTAAACGCAAAGGTTAGCGGCGTGTGCGGATCAAAGCAGCTTAGATTGGCGAGGGTGAGAGGGACGAGTTCAAAGGAGAGGGGTGAGTGGATGTGAGCACGAGTGGGCTTACGCCGAACTTACTGCCAGTAAGTTCGACGTATGCCCACTCTCTAAAACTGGGGTTAGAGATTGGGACTAGGTGAACTTACTCGGACCAGGTGAACTTACTGGGGTTAGAGATTGGGACTAGGTGAACTTACTGACGAACTTACTGGCCTGCACTTGTACTAACTAAACTAACTTCAGACCTCTTCGGAGCATGGGAGCCAGGCCGGACCGGCACGAGCCGGTCCGGAATCACGGAGAAACTTCACGCAGTTGGGGCAAAGGCGAGGGAGGAGGACTTGTTGATGGCGGACCGCCACTGGGTGCGGTCTTGTGCGAGGTCGTGCAAGAGCGTCGCAGGCCGCGGACGTGTTGGTCCACGAACAATCGACCTGTCCGTCGCGTTCTGCCCAACCGAGCGAACACCATCCCGGCGCGGACTTTCCGGGTGCTAACCGGCCAGCCCGGGAGGCGAGGAGGCACCGTCTCACTCCGGGACGGCAGGGGCCGCCGCAGGGAGCAAGCGTGTTAGGCGCCGTCCTCCATCGCAACCATACGGTTAGCGATCGCAGGGTTAGGGTAATGGGATGTACACCGACGCTTAAACCTAGTTGATCCGTTAACGGACGGCTGCGTCAGCTTAACGGACAGCATCCGATTTGTTCTCTCCGATTCTCAAGGCCGTGATTCCGGACTGGCTCCTGTCGGTCCGGCCTGGCTCCCATGCTCGGGAGAGGTCTGAAGTTAGTTAGTTAGATTCTCAAATCTATTTGACTCCCGATCAACTATTACACGACTTTCGAAAAAGTAACTATTGCAGCACCACTCCCCGATAAACTATTACGTAACTCCCACAAAACAACTATATACTTCAACGACGAACACGCACCTAATGTACTGACTCCCACAAAAAATATACTATATACTTCGCCAACGGACACGCACCTAAAGTACTGACGCCCACAAAACAACTATATACTTCGCCAAGGAACACGCACGTAAGGGTATCGACTCCCGCAAAACGACTATATACTTAGCCAACGGACACGCACCTAAAGTACTGACCAAAAGGTGAGGGTAGGAATGCCGGTCCTGGTGTGTGCGAGTGCCCGGGGCTATATATACCCCTGTGCTTCCCCATCATAGTGAAACGTGAACATCTGGGGCGAGTCAAGCATGTATGCGAGACGGTGGGGACCCAGCAGGCGACGACGCCATCTGCTTAAGATGACCCAGCAGGCGACGACGCCATCTGCTTAAGATGAACATCTGCGTCGGAGATGAACATCCGGTCCTGGTAAGTGAAAGCGCCCAGGTGAGGGGGGTCTAGTGTGAGTGCTAGACGACGGGGCTCCAGCAGTTGGCGATGGCAACTGCTTCGAAGGCACTCACACACTCCTTGCGGCGCAGCGGTGGGGCGGATTCGAACGCGCGATCCACCTCGAGCGCTTTAAGGGCCCATAACCAAAAGGTGAGGGTAGGAATGCCGGTCCTGGTGTGAGCGAGTGCCCGGGGCTATATATACCCCTGTGCTGACTCCCTGTGAGGAAGCTATGACACTTACCCCTGCACCACGTATCTAGTATCCCTACGTCATTCCCTTATCGCTAGAGCAACGCCCCATTCCAGTTGTCACATGGCAGCAGTGTTCGTTCGTTTCGATCGAACCTGTGCTTGCCTTCGCGGCGACTCCTCCTCGGCTTCAGTTCATTGCTACGTGTTCGGTTCGTTGTCGTCTATCATGTCCTCGATCGAAATTCAATCTAGCAAACTTTCGCACAAACTTGATGCCTTCAGCGGTGAGCGACATTTTTTTTTCCCACCAATGGCACGTCGTCTTGAGAACATGATCATCTCCACCGGCGATCACATTATCTCGACCAACGATCCTTGGACTAGCATCTCAGCATCTCGCTGCTCTGAAGAAGAATTTCTCAGCATCTCGCTGCTCTGAAGGCGAATTTCGCGTCAAGCAACAACGTTGATATCCATGAAAACCGCGACATGAACTTCACGCGACTTTACAAGCGCATTACCGATGTCTACATGGGCCGTGGGGATCGCGTAGCGAACTTCCTCAACAAGTTCATCATCGGAGTATACAAGTTGCTCGGCATTGTACCTATCACCGGCGTTCAAGTTGCTCGGCATTTTACCTATCACCGGAGTTCAAGTTGCTCGGCATTGTACCTGATCCGACGCACCCTCGAGTGTGTCCTCGCATTTGACTACGTGCATCGTGCTTCAAGCCTTACTGGCTTTGTTTTATCGTCTCGCGTTTCGTACTGATGAATGTGGTTGTACCCTTGAGAAGTTCAACAACAATCAATTTCGATGGCATGCACAACCACTTCCGCCGCGCTATCCGCCGCGTCGTCAGCCACGACTTCAGACTCTTCCAACTGACCTACCCTAGACGCCCCCCTTTCCCAACAACCTGGCTCTACTCGATTCCGACGCACTACCCGATGTCCTTTTGGCGGCTGCAAGGATCACTTTAAGAGGGACTGCCGCAAGTTTCAAAGTTCCTAGCTATTCCACGACAACGCCCTACCCACCATCGCCGTTCTTCTCAACAGCGCAACACTCCCAATGACTCCAACAACACCCAACAACACCCACCCACCTACACCAACACCAGTAACACTACCTTTTCTGCTCCTATGCCTACTCCAACCTTGACTGATTCTATTTCCACTCCGCCGCTTTTCTTAATACCACCACCCATTACACATCTTTGCACCTTTCTGCCAATCAAGATAATTCCAAGTCAGCGTGTGTACCGCCGAATGTCTGATGCAAGCACATCAACAACCCCATCCCACGGAAGCCCCTCGTTTTTGTTTTTAGCTCCCATTGCACAGGCGCCTCGTTCTGTAATTTTCGCTATTCGTTGCTCAGCCCCTCGTTCTGTATTTTCCCCTCGTCGTTGCTCCTCTCCTCGTTCTGTCTTTTCACCTCGTCGTTGCTCCCCTCCTCGTTGTCTTTTCACCTCGTCGTTGCTCCCCTCCTCGTTCTGTATTTCACCTATTCGTTGCTCCACTCCCCGTTGTGCATTTTCTGCTATTCGTTGATCCACTCCCCGTTCTACATTTTCTGCTATTCGTTGATCCACTCCTCGTTGTGCTTGTCGGTTTTGGTAAAACCAGCGCATCACGTTCCATCGCGCATTTCACCTGCCACAACTAAGCTGTGCCTGTCAATTTTTCACGTGCGCAGTTTTCGTGCTTCCTATGTGGTTGGATCGCTCATCTTCGGGATCCTGGACAGACGCTTCTTTGCTGTGTGATTTGTGGTTTTCCTTCGCGCACTCTCGCCTTTTCGCCGTTTTTCTGACCTTTAAAATCCGGTTTTGCTATCGCAATGAATTCCGTGCTCAGCACCCGCGACGCTATCTGCAATGTTCTTACGTGCCACTGCGACGCTACCTGCAACGTTCTTACGTGCCACAACTGTTTTGCCACTGTCGCCAACTTCTACCGCAGTCTATTCGAGTATGACGCGAAGCTCGCCGCTTGCTCCTCCAACGTTGGCCCATATGGCAACTTCGTTCTTGCGAATGCGAAAACGGGCCACTTTCTTATCTGCCACAGCAGAGGCTGGCATACAGCAGCCTGGTCTACCCGTGTTCGTTCCTTACACCGCTGGCGCGTCCGAAGTCTTCCATTTTCGCGTACAGGACGCGGTCGTGCCCATGGCAACTTGCTCGCGCCACCACAACCAAACACCCAACGTTCGCATCAACCCTGTTTACGCCTGTTTTGCTTCAGTCGCCTCCGACCATCGTCATAACCTGGTCACCATACAACATATCTGCCCAAAGGCAACGTTCTCATCAGACGTCTGGTACACCGCCATCATATGTACCAGCCTGTGTTTCCGCTATCTTTGCCCCGCTGCGATTCTCAGTGGCCACAATCGTCTAACGCACGTCATCCCAGGCACTTTTGTCGCTATTGTTCTTCAGACCTCGATTTTGCTGACAGTTTCGATTATCAGATTTCGTGCAATGTCAACCACCGAAGGAACTTCAACGTTGTTCTGACTCGAATCACGCTTCCCAGCTCTCGTCTACTGTTGCCCCATTGTCACCTGTTCCTGCTGTTGCCTGATTGTCACCTGTTCTTCCGCTGTTCTTCCGATGTTGCCCCTTTGCCCCCTGTGTTTGATGAGAATGCGCCGGTTTCACTGGGACTGATCACCCCATCACGCGAACCGACCATTCTACGAGCTCATGAACTCCGACGCACCAAAGAGAGAAAACAACAGAAAGTGCAAAAGAGAGAAAACAACAGAAAGTGCAAAACAAAGTCGAGCAAACCAGAGCCGACAAAACCAAAGAGCCCAAAACCTCCTGAGGAAAGTGCAAAACAAAGTCGAGCCAAACGGAGCCGACCGCGCAAAGTCGACCAAAGCGTATTACAACAACCAACAAACTTTCATACTGGCGTTTGTCAACAACGCAATGTCGATTCTGTTTCATCCTGTCACGATGTCGATTCTGTTTCCTCTGTCGCTTCTGTTTCCTCCTGTAACTCTTTGTATGTCTCTTATGTTAGCTTTCGTTTGTTAGTTCATTATGTCTTCCTTCCCCTTTGTTTAGCTAACACCCTTGTTGATCCCCATGCACATGTTTATTACTCTGCTTCCGAAGAAACCTCTCAGTATTCATACATTGACGAAACTACCGTTACTTCCACCCATTTACGTAGAGCTTTAGCTCAGACCAATCCTGAGCGTCCTGGCTGGTTGCAAGCCATCGCCAAAGAGTATCGCTCCCTTGGTCAGCTTGGTTGCTGGGATGTTGTTCGCCTTCCTTCGACTTTTTCTGGCAACATTTGTACCCTCAAGTGGATCCTCCGCAAGAAGTATGACTCTGGCCGCTTCAAATCGTACAAGGCTCGCCTCGTTGTCCGCGGTTACACCCAGGTTCACGGCATTGATTATCACGTCACCTACTCGCCGGTTGCTAACATCGTCACGATCCGTTTCTTTCTAACCTTTGTCGCTGTTCATGACTGGGATTTGCACAAGTTGGATGTCAGCTCCGCTTTTATCCAAGCTCCCATTGACGAAGACATCTATGTCTGGCCACCCGAAGGCTATGCTCCTCGCCAACCCACCGATGGTTCCAAAATCGTTTACAAGCTCCGTCGCTCTTGGTATGGTTGCAAACAAGCTTGTCGCAATTGGTGGCTTTATTTGGAACGCTTCCTTCTCAATGACTGTGGCTTCGTCCGCGGATCTGGTGACACTTGCAATTACAAGCTCGTGCTCAATTCTACCGTTGTCCTACGTCTCGTTCTTGTCGTTGATGATCTTCTTGTGGCGCACCCTCGTCATTGCATTGGCCATTACCAAGCCTTTTTCCTCCGTTTCAGAACCTTCACTGACGTCAATGAGCTTGATCTCACCACTTACGTTGGTCTCCGCATTACGCGTGATCGCGCACAACCAGACTTGACTCCCGCTCCCAAAGTTCTTCCTCTTTCTGCGGCTGATTGTCCTGCTCCTGGTTCTCCAGATCACATCTTCATGGCGCGCATCCCTTTTCGTCGTATTCTCCGTTGTGTCTTGTTTCCGTCTGTTATGCCTCGCCCTGATATCACTTGGTCCGTCAATCAGTGTGCGCGTTTTCCCCACAATCCTGGTAAACCCCACTGGCACGCTTTATCCCACACTCTTCGTTACCTCAATGGTTCTCACGATCTTGCCCTTGTTCTTGGTCGCGATTCTACCCTTCGTCTCTGTGGTTATTCCGACTCCAGCTGGGCCGACGACCCTGATGACCGCCACCCCACAACTGTTTCTTTGTTTTCTCCTTGCTGGCTCTATGATAGCCTGCTGCTCCCGCTCGCAGTACTTACTTGCCCACTCTTCTTTTGAAGCTGAATTGCTCGCTCTTTACGCCGCTACTGCTGAGCTCTCTTGGCTTCTCAAACTTTTTGATGACTTTGATCTCTCTCGTCACACGGTACCAATGTACGTCGATAATAGCACCACCGTCACCCAAGTCCGTCTCCAATGTCTCACACGGCGCACCCGCCATATTGACATTCGCTTTTACAGCACCGCCGAATATCATCGCAACCACATCATTAATCTCCAACACATTACTCGTCTTGACAACCTTAGCGATATTTTCACCCGCCGTACGGATGCTCCTTCCTTCCTCCGGCTTCGTGCTCGTTACCTCACCTCGTGACTTCGCCCTGATCTCTCCTGTTTCTTTCTGCCACAATGCCTCTATTGACGTCTTCCTCAAAGCTTCTCCTATGTGAGGACCACACTTACCCCTTTTTCCTTTTCTTTCTTTTCCAGCACCTGTGTGAGGACCTCACTTACCCCTTTTTCCTTTTCTTTCTTTTCCAGCACCTGTGTGAGGAAGCTATGACACTTACCCCTGCGCCACGTATCTAGTATCCCTACGTCATTCCCTTGTCGCTAGAGTAACGCCCCATTCCAGTTGTCACACTCCCGCAAACCGACTATATACTTCGCCAACGGACACGCACCTAAAGTACTGACGCCCGCAAATCGACTATATACGTAAGGGTATCGACTCCCGCAAAACGACTATATACTTAGCCAACGGACACGCACCTAAAGTACTGACTCCCGCAAACCGACTATATACTTCGCCAACGGACACGCACCTGAAGTACTGACGCCCGCAAAACAACTATATACTTCGCCAACGAACGCGCACGTAAGGGTATCGACTCCCGCAAACCGACTATATACAAAGCCAACGGACACGTCAGGTACTGCGGCCCCAGAATTACTATTCGCCAAACGGCCTACAGTAGTTTTGCCTGACGGTACGTGTTGAGTTCGGAATTTTGTTGGTGGAAGTAGCCTGGAGCAAAATAGACGTCGATTTCGAACACACGTAGCCAGTAAGATAGACGTCGACTTCGAATCTCGAATCTGGTGGAAGTAGCCTGTGGTTGCCTGACGGTACGTCTCGAGTTCGGATCCCGTAGGAAATTGGACGTCGACTTCGAATCTCGAATCCAGGAAAAATAAGGAAAAAAAGGTTTGAGTTCAAATTCTTTTCTTTTGCTTCACCCGTGCTCGCTCTTGACCCAACTCTGCCAAGAAGATATAAAGATCTGAATCCTGACGCATCGGGACGCGACGCGGACTTCCGAACCGAGCACTGGATTATGCGCCGCGCCCCCCTCCTCTTTATCATGGCAACGACCAACGCGCCGTCCTCCTCCGCCACCGCCGCCTACAAAGACCTCGCCGACGACGAAATTCTCGCGCTCTGGCGCGACCGCAACGAACGATGCGAACCCTGTTCGGCCGAGGGATGCGACGCCTGCTGCCGGACCGGCCGCCGATTCTCGACCAAGCACGACGGCTACAGGTATGTCTACGGCCGCCAACGTCGAATCAACGCCGCGCGCCTCCTCCGGACCGACGCGAACGACGCCGCGACGAACGCGCTTCCGGCGCCCGTCGGACAGGCACGGACGGTCGACGGTCCGGAGCCTCGCGTCGTCCCGGCCGCGCCCGCTCCCGACGCGACCTTGGCCGCCGCCACCCGCGCGACCGCCGTCGACGACGCCGCGGCTACGTATCGGAGCTTCACCGATGCCCAGATCGTCGACTTCTGGCAACAGCGCCAGCACGCGTGCGCGTCGTGCTCGGGACGCGGCTGCGAATCCTGCTATCGTGCGGGGTACCGTTTCGCGTTCAAGCACGCCGGATACAGGTACGTCCGCGACCGCCACCGCCGCATCGCTGCGCGCCACGCGGCTTCGACCGAGGAGACCGCGGCGGCGCGAGTCGCGAACGTGAACAACCAGCGACAATCACGAGCGCGCGCGGACGCGAGGGGCGACCGCGACGTTCGCCTGGCGACCAATGCGGCCGAGCAGCGCGAATCGCGCCAGCGCGCCGACGAACGAGGGGACCGCGACGCCCGGCTCGCAACCCACGCCCAGACACAACGCGAGTACCGCCAACGAGCCGACGACCAGGGCCAGCGCGCCGCGCGCCTCACCGCCAACGCCGCCGAACAGCGACGTGACCGAACTGCGGCGACGCCCGACCTTCGCCGCCCGCTGCACCCTCGAGGACTTCGACGAGACTGCTGTGCCTACGCACAACGCCGGGACGATGGACAAAGTCTGTCCGTACTGCAACGCGCTTTACTGGCCATCGGAGGAGACGACCCGCGACAAGTACAACCGTTGCTGCTCGGAGGGCACCGTCGTGCTCCCCGACCCTCCGAACCCGCCTCCGGAGTTCGTCCATCTCATCACGACCCCCCACGCCACGGGCCAGGCCTTCAGAGCCGACGCGCGCAGGATCAACAACGCCTTCACGTTCGCGAGCATGCAGGTCCACGACGAGCGCCCGTTCGCCAGAGCCAACGCGACCTCCAACAGTCGTGGCCCCATCAGCGCGCTGCGCATCTCGGGGAAAATCCACCATCGCCTGGGCTCCTTGCGGCTGCGGCCCGGCGAGGCGCCGCACTTCGCGCAGACGTACCTGCTCGATCCCGACACGCAACTCCAGCACCGCCTCGAGACGTCGCTCCTGAACGATCACGTGGTCCGCATCGTCCAGGCCGTCCTCCTCGCCAACAACCGGTTCGTCCGAGCGTTTCGACAGGCCGACGCCTACATCAACAGCGCGAACGCCGACGCCACCAACGCGCGCATCGTCATCCACGCCGAGCAAAGGCCCGCCGACCACCACGCGCGACGCGGAAACGCGCAGGTCGTCGACGAGGTCGCCATGATCGTCCTCGGCAACGAAGAGACCGCCGTGCCGAACCGCGACATCGTCGTCAACTGCCAGGGCGCGCACGGGCGGCCCGAGCTCGAGCTCATTAGCATCTACAACGGGCAGCGGGATCCCCTGCACTTCACCCTCGTGTTCCCGACGGGCCAGCCAACCGGCTACAACATCGGGATCCACAAGATTAACTCCGCGCGGACGGGACCCCCCGCCTCGACCGCTCACCTACCCTTCGTCATCTGGAAAGCCACGAAGAAAACCCTTACCACCGACATTCTCCACCGGTACCGGACCCATCACCGCAACCCGGCGCTCGAGCTCAACGAGGACATCGAGAACGAAGCGCTCCTCGACATCCAGGCCCACCTCGAAGGCGCCGGCATGTCGATGCGCCAAGTCGGCTTGCCCGAGCCCACCCAGGCCGCACAGCTCACATCGCGCTTCGTCGCCGAGGAACTCCGCGTCGGCGACACCCAGGAAAAGCGCGCCGCCCTCGCCGAGATCGTGCGCCGCAGCCTCGACAGCATGCGCCAGCACAACCAGCCGCAACTCGACGCCTTCAACGAGATCATGATCTTCATCTACCCGGATAATCCCCCCCTCGGCCTCGCGCCCGGTGCCGCCTTCTTCATACAGGCGCCCGCGGGAACCGGCAAGACATTCCTCTGCCAGACGCTCCTCGCAGCCGTGCGCGAACGCCACCACGTAGCGCTCGCCACCGCCAGATCCGGCATCGCCGCGACGCTCCTCCAGGGCGGCCGCACCGCGCACTCGCGTTTCGAGATCCCGCTCAATGTGTCCGACACGAGCGTCTGCAACGTCACGAGAAATAAGAAGGACCGCACCCGCGACGTCATCACCAAGGCCAAGCTCATTTTGTGGGACGAAGCGCCCATGACGAACAATGACGCGCTCATGACCGTCGACCGCACGCTGCGCGACATCCTCATGACCGACGCGCCTTTCGGCGGCAAGGTCATCGTCTTCCTCGGCGACTTCCGCCAGACGCTGCCGATCGTCAAGCGCAGCCGCCGGTACGAAATCGTCGGCGCCTGCATCAAGAACGCGCCCGTCTGGGCCCACGTTCGAGTCCGCGAGCTCACCGTCAACATGCTCGTCAAAATGTCGGGCGGCCAGTCGACCTGCAAGAATTCGCCGACTTCCTCCTCCGCGTCGGAGACGGCACGTAGCCCACCGAACCCGCCCTCGGCGACGAGTGGATCAACCTCGGCGCCCACGTGCCCCACGTCGACAGCCCCGCCGACCTTACCGACCGCGTCTACGGCGAAGGCCGCTTCGACGACCCCGCGTGGCTCTTCGAACGCGCCGTTCTCACGCCGAAAAACTCGAACGTCGACCATTACAACGCCGAGATGACCGCGACCTTCCCCGGCTCCACCGTCCACACCTTCCACTCGGCCAACGAGGTCGCCCGCGAGGACGACCCCGTCCTATACCCTATCGAATTCTTGAACTCCCTCACGCCCAGCGGCATGCCTACCCACGAACTCAACCTCAAGATTGGCATGCCCGTCATGCTCCTTCGAAACGCCACCCACCTCCACTCCAACGGTACGCGGTACGTTCTCACCCGTGTCATCACCGACTACCTCCTCGAACTCGCCACCTGGATCAAGGACGAAACCGGCGTCTCCCGACAACACACGTTCTTGGTCCCCCGCTTCACGTTTACCACCACCGGCAACGACTACCCCTTCACCCTGCGACGGCGGCAGTTTCCACTGCGTCCCGCTTTTGCGATGACCTTCAACAAATCCCAAGGCCATACCCTTAAAAAGGTTGGCCTCCTCCTCCCCGAACCCGCCTTTCCCCACGGCCAACTATACGTGGCCCTTAGCCGCGTCGGCCGCCGTGATGACTTCGTCTTCTACGCCCACAACGACACCTTCGTCCGCGACTACGCTAGGCGCCACCCCGGCGCCTACACAAAAAATATTGTTTATAAGGAGCTCCTACAGTAAACTGAGGTCCTGCGCCATCACATCTCTCAACCGAAATTAAGAAGGGCTAACGCTGGGGCTGTTGATGGGGGCTATCCGTTTAATAAGTGCGTTGCGAATGAAGTGACGTAGGGCAAATGCTGGGGGTTGTAATGAATGCGATGAGGATTTTGCGAAGGTGTTGGAAGAAGGTTTGTGTTCGAGAGGCATTGATGGGGGATGATGGTGGTTAGGAGATGGGCTGGATGTTGTTTTTTCGAGGGAGATTCCGGCGTGTTCGAGAAGGGTGCGGATGGTGGGCTCTTTTTCGGCCCTTACCCTGATCGCCGACTGCGGTTGCGATGGAGGACGGTGCCTCATGAATCCTGAGCCTTGCGAGGGCATCCGCCCTCCCGGCGTAGGTTGGCACCTATTCGCCTCCCGGGCGGGCCGGTTGGCAGCCGGAACGTTCGCAGTGGGACGGGGTATGACCGGGGGGCGAAGACGGAAGGTTATCGACGAGTTGGTTGTCAGTCACATCGCGGTCTCCTCGTCGCATGGCGACAAGCTTGATGGTCACTCTCCGCCGACCGACATTTCGGCGCTCCTCGTCTACAGGCCCGTGATTCCGGACTGGCTCCTGTCGGTCCGGCCTGGCTCCCATGCTCGGGAGAGGTCTGAAGTTAGTTAGTTAGTTAGTTTTCGGCTTTGAGGGCCCAGTACGTCTTGTCGGGATCGTAGCCGTACACCAACGTGTGCGATATGCCTGGGGGTGTCGGTATCATTTCTTCGGCGCTTTCCATCGGTTGTACTTTGTGAGGCGTCACGACGAGTTCTTCGCGGCATTCCATAGTATCTTACAACAAGTGCAGGCCAGTAAGTTCACCTAGTCCCAATCTCTAACCCCAGCAAGTTCACCTGGTCAGTAAGTTCACCTAGTCCAAATCTCTAACCCCAGTAAGTTCGGCGTAAACCCAATCTCTTTAGTTCGGCGTAAACCCGCACCCACTCACCCCACTCTCCTTCGAGCTCGTCGCTCTCACCCCCACCAATCTAAGCTGCTTTGATCCGCACACGCCGCTAAACTTTGAGTTTACTTCAAAAGCCCCAGTAAGTTCACACTTGGTCTCAGTAAGCTCACCTGGTCACTAAATTCACCTAGTCCCAATCTCCAACCCCAGCAATCTCCAACCCCAGTAAGTTCACCTGGTTCCAGTAAGTTCACCTGGTCCCAGTAAGTTAACCTATAGTGCGCGTGTAGACGCCGGGAGGGGGCTTATCGGTATTGCGCAGCACGTGTGGAGTAGGGTGGAGTCGTCGACCAAGAAGAGGATATCCTCGGGGTTGCCGATCGACAGAGAGCCAGTGACAACGACACGATCGATCATGTATCTGGTACCGTTGCAGTGGCCGTGCGACGGGTCGAGGTTGCGAAGACTTTGAGCTCGCGATCAAAGTCAGCATGCCGTTGGTTGTCAGGGAG
Source organism: Chrysophaeum taylorii (assembly GCA_029834535.1). Taxonomy (NCBI): domain Eukaryota; class Pelagophyceae; order Pelagomonadales; family Pelagomonadaceae; genus Chrysophaeum; species Chrysophaeum taylorii. Next base: position 9,506 of record JAQMWT010000592.1, on the reverse strand, counting down.
TTCAAAACTCGACTCTTGAGAGCGAGGCGTCGTCTTCCGACCCAACCTAGTCGGCCGAAAAGAACTCCGACGCCTCGTCTCCGGGAAAAAAAGGCCGAGGTCATGCGCACGTTGTCAGCATCGACAACATCGTTTCGACGGGGCGAGAGAATGGCGCGCTGAAAGAGCCGCCGCGGGTCGTGGAAATAGTCTGCGGGGTCGCCGTAGACGGCTTGGAGGATCACTGTCTGGCTCTCGCGCCTACCTGATCCTTACTCTCGCGCCTACCTGATCCTTACCCTAAATCGAGGGACAGACAGACAAACCACGCCTCGGCGATGACCCCGACTAGGTCCCGCGTACTTATCTCCGCCCGTCAGGCACATCCCTCATACCCCACAAACCCACCCACATCCTTCATGCTCCCCACACACACCCCCCCCTCTTAGCAGTCGACATTTAAAGACAGACAGACAAACAGACAAACATCTGTCGATTAGTAGTTAGGACAAGTGCAGGCCAGTAAGTTCACCTACTCCCAATCTCTAACCCTAGTAAGTTCGGCGTAAACCCACTCGTGCTCACACCCACACACCCCACTCTCCTTTGAGCTCGTCGCTCTCACCCCCGCCAATCCAAGCTGCTTTGATCCGCACGCGCCGCCAACCCTTGAGTTTACTCTAAACACCCCAGTAAGTTCACCTGGTCCCAGTTAGTTCACCTGGTCCCAGTTAGTTCACCTGGTCACTCAGCTCACCTAGTCCCAATCTCTAACCCCAGTAAGTTCACCTGGTCCCAGTAAGTTAACCTATAGTGCGCGTGTAGACGCCGGGAGGGGGCTTATCGGTATTGCGCAGCACGTGTGGAGTAGGGTGGGGTCGTCGACCAAGAAGAGGATATCCTCGGGGTTGCCGATCGACAGAGAGCCACGTAGAGCTGGACGTGGCAGAAGACGGGCTTCGCCAAGAGGTCGTGGAAATAGTCTGCGAGGTCGCCGTAGACGGCTTGGAGGATCACTGTCTGGCTCTCGCGCCTACCTGATCCTTACTCTCGCGCCTACCTGATCCTTACTCTCGCGCCTACCTGATCCTTACCCTAAATCGAGGGACAGACAGACAGACAGACAAACAAACAAACAAACAAACATCTGTCGATTAGTAGTTAAGACTTTTGAATTTTTCAACCTCTGCTCAAACGTGGAACGTTCCATTTCACACTCAGACAATGGTAGACGGACGGTGGAACGTTCCATTTCAAGAGTGTTGCGGCCGCGCGGTAGCACGACGCTGTCGGACGGACGGACGGACGGACGGACGGTCGCCTGGGGGGGGGGGGGGGTCGGCTTCATTTCTTCGGCGCTTTCCATCGGTTGTACTTTGTGAGGCGTCACGAGTTCTTCGCGGCATTCTTGCAATATTTGGACTGTTGAACGGTTTCAAGCTTCATTGAACATTTAATTTTTCAACCTTTGCTCGAACGTGGAACGTTCCATTTCATACTCCAACAATAGTACACGGACGGTGGAACGTTCCATTTCAATAGTGTCCGCGCGGTAGCTTTCAATAGTGTTGCGGCCGCGCGGTAGCACGAGGCTGTCGCGCGCGCTCGCGGTCCTTTTCCTACCGTTGCGGCTGCCCGGTAGCACGACGCTCTCGCGGTCGGGCGCGTTGCTCTTCCTCGTGTTGCGGCCGCGCGGTATCACGAGGCTCTCGCGCTCGTTCGCGCTCCTGTTCCTTGTCTTGCCGCACGCTCCCACGCGATGTCGCTCTTGGTCCGCGTCGAGGTCGCGGTGCTTCTGCTGCTTCTCAGCTTCGCTCGGGCGGTGCCGCGCAAGCCGCGCGCGCCCCTCGGTGTCGCGGCGCTCTTTAGGCACGAGACGCCGCGGCTCGTCCCAGGAGGCGTCGCCATCATTTGTCCGGGGCAAGCACGCAAGATATGCTAAGATTGGCAAGATACTTTAAGCTTCAACCCAACACGACTATTTAATTTTTGTACAAGTACAGGCCAGTAAGTTCACCTAGTCCCAATCTCTAACCCCAGCAAGTTCACCTGTTTCTGTTAAGTTCACCTAGTCCCAATCTCTAACCCCAGCAAATTCGGCGTAAACCCAATCTCTAACCCCAGTAAGTTCGGCGTAAACTCACACCCACTCTCCTTTGAGCTCGTCGCTCTCACCCCCGCCAATCTAAGCTGCTTTGATCCGCACACGCCGCTAACCTTTTAGTTTACTCTAAAAGCCCCAGTAAGTTCACACTTGGTCTCAGTAAGTTCACCTGGTCACTAAGTTCACCTAGTCCCAATCTCTAACCCCAGTAAGTTCACCTGGTTCCAGTAAGTTCACCTGGTCCCAGCAAGTTAACCTATAGTGCGCGTTTAGACGCCGGGAGGGGGCTTATCGGTATTGCGCAGCACGGGTGGGGTAGGGTGGAGTCGTCGACCCAGAAGAGGATATCCTCGGGGTTGCCGATCGACAGAGAGCCACGTAGAGCTGGACGTGGCAGAAGACGGGCTTCGCCAAGAGGACGCCGACCTCGCGGGGCGTCTGGCCCTGGCTCTTGGTGATCGTTTGGCGTCGGCGGGCCTTAAGGGATACAGGTTGGAGGAGCCTCGGTGACAACGACACGATCGATCATGTATCTGGTACCGTTGCAGTGGCCGTGCGACGGGTCGAGGTTGCGAAGACTTTAAGCTCGCGATCAAAGTCAGCATGCCGTTGGTTGTCAGGGAGTTCAAAACTCGACTCTTGAGAGCGAGGCGTCGTCTTCCGACCCAACCTAGTCGGCCGAAAAGAACTCCGACGCCTCGTCTCCGGGAAAAAAAGGCCGCGGTCATGCGCGCGTTGTCAGCATCGACAACATCGTTTCGACGGGGCGTGAGAATGGCGCGCTGAAAGAGCCGCCGCGGGTCGTGGAAACAGTCTGCGAGGTCGCCGTAGACGGCTTGGAGGATCACTGTCTGGCTCGCGGGCCTACCTGATCCTTACCCTAAATCGAGGGACAAACAGACCCGTCAGGCACATCCCTCATACCCCACAAACCCACCCACATCCTTCATGCTCCCCACACACACCCCCCTCTTAGCAGTTGACATTTAAAGACAAACACCCACACACACCCCCCTCTTAGCAGTCGACATTTAAAGACAAATACCCACACAGTACTTATCTCCGCCCGTCAGGCACATCCCTCATACCCCACAAACCCACCCACATCCTTCATGCTCCCCACACACACCCCCCCTCTTACTAGGTAGGGTCGGATAAGAAAACGAGACTAGCCCGCGCCGCAACGACGGGTCCTACAACGCGTGGGCTTTTTCCTTTTCTTGCGTGAGGGGACGAAAGGATGCCGACTTCACTATGGGGACTAGTTCCATCGCGACGATCTCGCGGCGTGGCGGCACATACTGCTTGAGTACAAATGAACATAGCTCAGCGATCCGTTGAGTATGTCTTAGTACAAACTGAAACATAGTTAACGGCTCGTACGAACTTTCTTATCCGACCCTAGAGTCTTAGCAGTCGACATTTGAAGACAAACACCCACATCCTTCATGCTCCTCACACACACCCCCCTCTTAGCAGTCGACATTTAAAGACAAACAGACAGACAAACAAACAGACAGACAAACATCTGTCGATTAGTAGTAAGGACATGTTGGGTTGTTGGATGGTCGGACGGTCGGTCGGTCGCACCTATTATTCGATTCGTAGCTGTTGATTCCATCAACAGGAAATACGCAAAGCCGAAAACAAACAGACATAACGCTAAACCCCACAAAGCGAAATGCAACGGATAACAACGAAACGGCAGACATTACTAGAGAACAGTAAAAATCACTGTGCCTCTGGTAGAGAATGGTGGCAGTGGTAGTGCCACTCTTATTGCCCTGTCTCTAGCGACACAAAGAGCAGCACGGTGTTCGACACAGCGATTTAGGTGCTTATACTGTGAGTGTGAGACTAAAAAAGGGGGGGGGGGGTCCTAACCCTAAATGGAATTTTCTATCTCTACGCCCTCGCAGATTGAACTCGGTGATGAGCGAAATCTGGGACAAACAAAACAAATGTCTGGCCAGAGACAAATCGACGCTGGGTTGCGAGGAGGCGTGGGAGGAAAAGTGTGCGAAGTGCATGAGAAAGATAGAGTAGAGCGGAATAGCAGGTAAGTGTGAGTGAGAAAGGAGAAAGAGCGCGAAGTCGAATATGGAATAGGTTGAGAAGGGAAGCAAAATGAAAAGGATATTGCAAGAAGAGGCGGATGATCAAGGAAATGATAGAGAACAGAAAAATCACTGTGCCTCTGGTAGAGAATGGTGGCAGTGGTAGTGCTGCCTTTCGTCCTGTCCTCTAACGACACAAAGAGCAGCACGGTGTACGACACAGCGATTTTGGGGTTGTTGGGTGTGAGCGTGAGGTTAGGGGGGGGGGGGGGGTTCTAACCCTAAATGGAATTTTCTATCTCTACGCCCTCGCAGATTGAACTCGGTGATGAGCGAAATCTGGGACAAACAAAACAAATGTCTGGCCAAGAACAAATGGATGTCGAGTCGTGAGGAGGCGTTGAAGGAAAGTGTGCGAAGTGCATGAAAGAGATAGAGGAAAACGAAACGCGGGTAGGTGTGTGTGAGAAAGGAGAAAGAGCGTGAAGTCGAGTGTAGAATCGGTTGAGAGGGGAAGCAAAAGAAATCGGGTATTGCAAGAAGAGGTGGATGATCAAAGAAAGGAAAAAGCATCGCTCGTGAGTAAGAAGAAAAGTGGAGGAAGATGCTAGGTAGGCTAACGATGAAGTATGGCGAATGTTGTGCGAGAGATCAGATCATCATCTTGCTCAGTGGCTAATGAGATAGGGGACGGTGCGTGCCGGTGGATAAATCCTAAGTGGCTGGGGGAGCATCTAAGTAGAGCGGGTGGTCTAACGAATAATAACAGGAGGGATCCTGGGTCAGGCAGTCGGGAATTGTGCAGCAGACCAATGGTTGATCGAATGGCGAATAATGAGAGTGGCCGTAGGGATGAGATTCTATTGTGGCTAATGTTGGGCTAGTAAAGATTTGACGATGTGACGGAGCGTCAGCGTGATCCCATGAAGAGATATGACCATTTAACCAAATCGGTTTCGACATGGTAAGATAATCGTCGTAAATAGAGCGAGTAAGGCGGAGCTGTTTCTGGAAGATGAGAGAACCAGAATTGCCTGTCACATGCGTGTCAGAGCTGTCGTCCTGAGTGTAGCGTGGGACAGCTGAAGCTAGGCTATGAGCGTCTAAAATAATATGCGGATAATCGTAGCGCGATGAGGATATCGGGATAAAGTTGTCTGGGGGTGGCCATAAATATGAAAACTCCAAATTTGCTGACTTGGGTTCGTAGTCTCGTGTAAGTCGCCAGTGGCTAGTATCGAAAGATGATTGGGCGGAGACTGAGGTTTGCGAGTGTATCGAGTATGATGGTGGATACAGGCGTGTGTCCTGTGCTGAGGAGTCGGTGCCCTGTGCAGAAAATGCAGAAGGGTCGGGCAACAGAAGAAAATGCCTGAAGGCGATGGACTGCTTGAAGATATTTTCCGTGCCAGGAGGGGAGTTGACTTCGAAGGTATGGTCATAGTCGCATCTTTCGTGTTCTATGTTGCGAAATAATCCTGAACTGTGACAATCGACTGATCCATTCATTTCATGTCCGGAGTCGTTTTCATCAGAATCAAACGAAGCATCATCAGAATCGAACTTCCCTTGATGTACAAGCGCGAGGGAGCGTGGTGCATCCCTGGTGAATCGTGCAATGACTGAAAGAGGAGACATTCGACAGAAGGGTGTTGTCGATATGCGAGAGCTGTACAGTATACAACGTGTAGGGTGCGTATTTTTCAAGAGAGGATTGATCTGTGGACGGGGGATGTCCGAAGAATGAACATGATGTGAGGTCCTGTCCATAATGCGAGAACAGTCCGGCAATGAGTCATGCGAGATTGTGGCTAGCAGCGAGTGTGTGGGAATGAAGAAGTAAATAGTCATGGCAGTTAACTTCCCTTGATTCGCAACACAACTGGGTGGGGCTGGCGGTGTGCGGCAGTGAGATTCGGTGGAATGCTTAGAGCAGAGCGCGTGTCCAACCTGTGGATATTGGGGGTTATCTTCGCGGGTGCTACGGAAAGCGTCGACTGGGTACGAATCGCAATGGCGGCTGTTGGGCTCAGAGTTCTGCGAGATGGAACCTGCAGTGCGAACGGAGAGGAGCGAACCGAGTGCGTCAGAAGAGCGTAATACGCTAGTGCTGTCTGAGCTGTGTCCGAAGCATGATTCCGATAACAATGTCGACAGATGCGAGATATGATCAGAACTGGACGAGGATTTCGCGTGAAGTGGTGTTGTAACCGAACCATGGCGGTGCAGAGCTTCAACGTCAAGCATAGCGCTGGGAGGGACGTGAAGAGAGGTGAGTAGAGGACTCTGCGTGCGGCTATCATTTGGTGGCGGGCATTTATTGCGCGAGACTGGCGATAACTGCGACGTGTGGCGTTGGCGTGATAGAACTTCGTTTGCATATGGCAGCATGCTGGATAAAATCGAGCGAGCTGAAACGTGATAGGTGTGACCTGCAAGAGACAGACGGAAGAGCGTGGGAGGCTCTGAATTGCATTGATGACGGAACTTAGTGTCATCACAAATCGTCGGGGATTTGGTCGTCGGGAGTCGCGTTGAAGCGGGGAGGAACGACGAATACTCATCAGGTCTTGGCGTGTGACAGAGGTCCTTAGAAAGAGGGACTTCAGTACGTGCCTTGAATTGAGTTCCGATGTAGCCAGAGTAGCCATGGGAGGCATGACTGATACGAATCGAAACGAATCTTGTCGTCGGTGGGAAATTAATGCGCCCTCGTAATTCGAACTGGGTGAAATCTTCGAATAGCCGGTGAGACGGAGAGACCATGGTTGCGAAACGAGCGGAGAGCCGGGCGGCGGTCGGAGGAGGCGCTTCAGCAGTGGCTGAGACGACAGTGTTCTGCATATAATGAATTAAAGGGTGTTTGGGCATCGTACTGTGCGACAAGCGAGCGTGCGTCTCAGTTGACTGTGGGTGTACCATGGGTATGACGCAATGTTTGCGGTCTAAACCGAGAGGGGCGGTGAGCGTGCCGTCGCGAGTGCATTGTAGCCTGTGCGGTGTCTGGGCTTTAATCGGAATATGACATATGGCGTCATACAAAGCGATGGGAGCTGAATCAGACGTGATGGGACTGGCTAGTAGTGCAGGGAGCAGCATGTCGGGGGTGGTGCTCAGAGATGAGGGTGGAACGCAGTCCACTTCTATCTTGGTTGCCGTGTGTCGCGGTACTATGGGCGTAAACAAATGACATGAAGTATATGCTTGTGTCCCAAACGAAAATGCGGTTATAGTCGCATGGGGAGGTTTCATTTTGTCTCTGCAGCAGTCAAATGCTTTGGAGGAAACCAATGGAGAAACCGCGAGCACATGGGTGGCGTCTGGTGGCCAAAGTTCCTGTGGGAGTGGTTGAGGTGACTCCAAAGTAGGATTCCTTCTTGGGTATGACTCAAGCGTTGCAATGAGTTCATGCTCGAGATCATAGTCGTCCATTATGACTTAAGGTGGTCGCGAATGAGCGATACGTCGACCTGGTGTCAGGGGAGACCGAGGTGGTGCAGTGACCTGACTGGCAGAGGTAGCCGTGCTGGTAGGATTCCAGCGGGTGCGCATAACTCTGCTGAGTGCTGAAATTAGCTTGTGCCTGATCTGCAGTCGTGCAGGGAGGCGAGATCGTCTGTGCTAATACGGATTGCAGCGACAGGGAAGGGTCAGGTGCCTGGGGGGCTGAGAGGCGGCCTTTGTCTTCCAGAGGCGAAGGGGTCAAGCAAAGCTGTAGCTTCGTCTCGTCGTGATCGGATAGGCGCAATGAGCTTGCGCGCATGATCGTGGTGCGCTTACCTGTGTCTTCATGACGCACCTTTGTTTCCTGTGGTGGTGCTTCTGCGAGCGGGACATATCTTAAGGATTGGTCAGTCGGATGGGGTGCATCCTTTATGAATGAGACACGAACCAGTAGCAGTGCAAGGTCAGGTGACAGAACGTTTGCGTGGTCAAGTAATTGAGCGTTGGACCTGAGCATCGTCTGCATAGTCTGGAACCGTGCTGTGCAGTTGGTTTGCGTTGTCTCGTCTGCTGCATCAATGAGCTGGCTGGTGTAGCTGGCCGTTGTGGTCTTATCTTTCGTCTTGTCGTCCAATAGAGACTGCGAGATAGGACTCGTTGCTATGTCCGAGACTTTAAGTAGCTGTTGAGCAGTTGTTGAGAGCTGAGTGCTCTCTTGTCTGGCAGTTTCTGTTGCTTTGGAGTTCCAGAGACATGATTGCGCAGCTTCAAACGTCTTGGCATTGGGGATTGCCATAAAGTAATTCGCAAGTTCAAAGTCGGACGGCGGAAAATGCATCGAAAGACCTGTGAGGTCACCAATTGAAATACGCCCTCGTAAGGCGTGCGCGACGTGGTGCGGGCGCGAGCGACTTAGGTTGGTGATCTGAAGGTCGTGAGATACGTTGCGGCGCGCAGTGTCGGTTGAAATGACGAGTGTCGTGATGTTAGAGGCGGTGACGCGGAGAGCATCGAAAAGCGTGTCATGCTCCAAGAGCGAAACCGCGTGATGCGGGTGGTCCGAAGTCAGTGCCAAAAGGAGTGTGGCTCGCGGCTGACCTGTCTGCTAGGTAGGGCAGATGGGCGCGTGAGCTGATATCCCGTGGTGGAGAGGATCCGGCCTGAAATGCTTGGGGTCCAGTGCGGGAATTCGAAAAGGGGGGTCGCCGAAGGAGAGTGCAGTAGAACCAAGGGCGATGTAAGGGTCAGTCCTGCTGGGTGCATCCTCAATAGCGGAGATGCTGGGACCAGAGCGGTGAGTGCCGTAGTGACCAGGGTTGCCCTTAGGCGTGTTGAGCATTCGAAGGTGCGGGCATGGGACTAACTAACTAACTAACTTAAACTAACTTCAGACCTTACGGCTTGGAGCCAGCCGTGACCGGCAGGACGTGTCCTGTGTCACGTTGCTGTAGAACGAAAATGCTGCCGAAGTCGTTCGCGGAGAAGCGACAATCAAGCTTGTGCAATGCGACGAGGATACCGCGATGTGACGACAACCAACTCGCCGCATAACCCTTCCGTCTTCCGGCCCCCCGGCTCATACCCCGTCCCACTGGCGAACGTTCCCGGCTGCCAACCGGCCCGCCCGGGAGGCGAATATGTGCCAACCTACGCCGGGAGGCGGATTCCGCTCGCAAGGCTCAGGATCATTGATGCACCGTCCCTCCATCGCAACCGCAGTCGGCTATCAGGTAGTGTAATTGGGACATGCTCCCCTCAATTGAGGAGTTACTTGCCTGAGCGATAACGCGGTTTGAGGGAGGCACAACGTACTTGCTTGTGGTGCATGTTTTGAAGGGTTTCCGCAGCTGCTGGTAACTGTTGTCGTGCTTCCAGTGATGCGAAAATTCTTACAGGAGTGTCTCGGTTGAAGTCGAAGTCTG
>JAQMWT010000591.1:0-42098 GCA_029834535.1 Chrysophaeum taylorii | reverse complement strand
ATTTCTCATTTCATCCTAAATTCCTACCCATGAACAGCAGTCCACCTGCCCCCCCCGCACCTCACCGATATTCCCTCTCTGTTCACAGCACCCCAATGATGTGGCGCAGTGGGGAAGCTATCTATAATCACATATATGCATACCAAGACCATGAGAGGGGGGCTTTCCTTCTTCCCATCTCCATGCTCCTCTCCCGCTCCCCGCATGCTCCAGTGCTTCTGCACCCGCCACTTACTTCCGCCACCACACCTACATCCTGACGTGTCTTCCAACACTTTGCCCCTTTTCCATCTTATCTGGTCTCTCTATTCCAGGATGTCCTCCCTCCCGTCTCACCCGTGGTTCTCATCACCCTCACCCTCCCTGGCCGTCTCGTCGCAAAACCAATTCAAGGATGTTCTTACTCGTATTGCCTTCGCCTACTGTTGCCGCTTATAAACAAGCCGGTGGTACGCTTGCCGACTTCAAGTATGACCTCTCCAAGCATACAACCTTCTGCGACCCCACCCTCCACTCCCTTTCATCTGCTCATGGCATCCACTGGACGGCTATACCTCCAGAGGGGAATTTACACCATCCCTTCATCACCATGTGCACCAAGCGATCTCCAGTCCTCTTCAGTTATGTGTCATAGGAGCCATAGCCACCCATCGCCTGATGCTCCTATGTTCACTTCTGCGACGACGTCCACCTGCCGACTTTTCACCTTCCTCAAGCTCTCGTTCATTTAATTTCTGAACATGCTCACGCCTTCAAGTTCCTCCCGCTCAATATGTTTATGCTTTGTTCACTCACGGCCCACTCCATTTGGATCATAATGACGCTTCTTATGGTGCCTCCGAGCCTCATCTCTCCGCCATCGAAGACTATATCACCGTGCAATCGCATTACATTGAGGCCCACTTGGTGATGCTCCTCTACTAGTCGTTCAACTCGTCGAAGATCCCGATCACGCTCATCTGCACGATAATGTCGCTTCACGCAATTTCCTCATCTGACGACGACTCATGACCCCAGCACGGTTGGTTCGGACGAATACAAGATTCAAGCCAAAGATATCAAAATTGATGAATATGAGTTGAACTGCCTCAAAGGTCTCTCAGACGCTGATCGCAAAGCTTATGTTGCTGCCATCTCCAAGGAGATTTTTGATATGGTTAAGTTTGGCTGCTTTAAACTAGCGCTGCCAATGGTCAACTCGAAGCCTATTGACACCCGCCTCGTCCTACGTATAAAAACCAACGCTGCTGGTCAGTACATTAAACATAAAGCACGCCTGGTCCTACGAGGATTCTTAGCTCGCTGGGCACCGATTTTTTCACACATTCAGCCCTATGGCGCAGCTTACTGGCACCCGTTGTGTTCTGGCGCTAGCAGCTCATCTGCGACTTCCCGTCTACCCGCTTTTGTTCAAGCTCCCATCGATTCTCATGTCTATGTCAAACTGCCACAAGCATTTACCTTCTCGATCCGAAGAACTAAATACCAAGGCCGCCGTCTCCCAAAGCTACTTAAACTCTCTCTCTATGGATTGCGTCAGAGCCCTGCCCTTGGAATCAAACCATAAACGGCCTTCTTTGATTCATTGGCTATACACGATTTCGAACAGACACATGCATTTACGCTAAAGTCCAAGCTGACGCTACATTTCTAATTTGCACGCTTCAGTAGACGACGTCGTCATTACTTGTACTTCGGAAACTCTACGTCGTGAGTTCCAGCAAGCCTGAAAAAGGAATACTCAGTCGACACCTTCGAGGAAGTCCATACTCTTAGGCATGCGCATAACGCGTAACAAGATGGTTCTATATCACTGGACTGTCAGGCTAAACTTGACGCATTGTTCGAAGAGTACCCCATTTTAATGCAGTTACGTCCCACTTCCACACCGATGTCACCATCAACCACGTATAAAACTGGAGAGCCATCTTCCGATATGGACAAGTTGTTCTTCATACTTCTCTACCTTACTGGCAAACTTACTTTTGTCCAATTAGCTTGTCGCCCTGATTTATCCCCAAAGCCCTAGTCGTTGCTCTCGAGGAATGCATAATCAAGCATTTCTCAAGTACTAACAGGAACCGCGCTCCGCTACTTGCGTAAGCCCGAAAATCGTAATCTTCGTCTCTGGTACTACTCTGGTTCTTCCGCTCTAATGGACCATCTTCTACTTCTTATCGGCAATCGTACTGACATGGCCACCATGTTGGACTACACTAAAGAACAAGTTAATTCAGGTAATTTGATCCACTGGTCGCATTCGTTGATGCCGATAATGCACCTTCTTATGAACAAGACCGCAAATCTACAACCGGCTACGCTATCTTTTTGTTTGGTTCTCTCATCACTTGGAAGTCTAAGCTACAGCCTATAACAGCTACTTCAACGCATGAGAGTGAACTTATCGCCCTCAATATGTGTGCCGATGATGTGGTTTGGTTACGCAAATTGCTAACGGAAATGGCATTCGTTATAAATCCTCACTTCTATCTCCACCAACCTTCAGGGAAAGATCTGCTACTAGATTATGATGCTCACGACAATCCCCTCCCATCGGACATGTCGTTCATACGTAACAGTCCTATACTTGGAGATTCGGCCTCTGCTATTCATATATCAAATAACCCCGACAGCGCGACTAAGGCTAAAGCCATCAGCACACGCTGGTTCCGTACACGCGACTACGTACAGTTTAAACGAATCCGCCTACATCATGTTTCCGGTACCCATAATATCGCCGGTGGATTTACCAAACCCTTTGGAGCTCCACTCTTCAGCAGATTTCGCACGTTACTCGGCTTACAACAACCCATAGCCCAACAAGATGGTTAATCATTACCCTCCATTATGTCCGAAATGACTTTAAACTAACCCTGCTATGCACAGGATACTGGCTTGCTAAAATGTGAAATGCTACATAAAATGTGATGCGAAGATTCCACTCATGATGAATCCCACTAAAAACAAAGATGCTGCGAGCCGACGCCGCTCTACATGAACCGTGGTCGTCGCGTCGGGTGTGGTATACTGTCACTGTCTCCACCCTTTAATGCTCTAACTCCAAGCGTTGCACCGACTAGTTCCCCTAATCGGAAACAGCAAACCTATTTGTCGGTGGCGCAAGGACATCAATCTACGCCCGTGACGCCCAAGGCGCCCATGGCAGCAGCCCAACAACAGTCTAAATCGCAAGCAGCAAAGTCTGAGTATTTCCTGCTCAAGCATTGTAAATTTGACGTATTAGCGATGATGTCCGGGAACGTTGCTGCTCTTGGCTCATCACCACCCAACTTTCTTATTCCGCAACACAAGGACCCCCAGGGCTGGCTTAAGTCTTTGCAGCAGCTGCTTACGGAAGCACAACAGACAGAGTTTGTAGACAATGTACAATATCTCAGTTCAGTGTTGTGTGCAAGACTAAGTATATCCGAAACGCCCCTGGCCCCTATATATCCTCCTAACGAGGTTATACGTTCCTCTCGCTTTCATCGCTTCCCACCCATTAAAGAGGTTGTCAAAGTACATGTGACGTGTACAAAGTGCTACAATAAAACTGAATGCCAGGCACTCCAGTCGTGCTCATCATCTGTATGAAGATGAACTTAAACTGACAGGATTCGCAAATTATTGAGGATCATCTCGCGTCTGAGCAACACGCATCCCACTGCTTTGACGTACCGCGCCCTTTCTTTTGTTGATTTGTGCGCTGTGCGATCGGTCACACCATGGATAGCCTTAATTCGCAACAGTCAGCAGCCGTTCCAACTGTCTTTTCTTGTTTTAATGATCCGGCTGCTCACACTAGAGCTATAATCCTCCGCCTTGGAAAGTCAATTGCTATTAATAAGCAGCTCAAGAGGCAATCATGCAGACTGCGACATCCCTTAAAGTTGATGCCTCTAAAATCGCCTTGACGATAGCACCATGCTTTTACTTCAGCTGCCCTTATCTCGAGTGTAAATCTGAGATTCTTGTAGCAGCTTGGTCTTGTTACATCTGTTGAAGATAAAGTATGTGTAGTAACCAACCCGGATGAGTGCTTAACGTGTTCTTTGCGAACGCTTCGTTAATGATGTTTCCCACCAATGTAACGCAATATCCTCCCCGAGGACATTACCGCCAATGCTTAATTATTTTCGTCAACTATCAAACTAGCCTTCTTCTTTACCTTCAGCGTAAACTTGGTCTTTGCTAAACGGATTATGTTTTGCCTTCCTTTTGTTAACCTCAATCGTGTTACTTCCATTGTTTTGTTACACTTCTTTTTTAAAAATGTGCTAATCCAGGTGGTACTTCGGACATAATTGATGTCTTTTCAGATGATACTTCTTCTGAAGATGTTTCACCAGCGCCGATCGACAATCCACCCGCTGAGCCCACACCAGATAAAGCTAACGACGATATGGCTGAATCTTTACATCAATTAAAAGAAGAGGTTCGGTCTTTATCCCTACGTCTCACTAATACCGAACAGCAATTGATGGCGCGAGATCAACAACTATCGCTTGCATTAACATCTCTCACACAGATGTAAGAGACTTGCGAAAATTTAAACACTCAAGTGATTGAGAACATCAAGCATGTGTCTCTATTAGACAATATCTTGTCAGGTCTTCAGATGCATCAGGACATCATAATCCCGTCCTCTGCTGTATTTGTCCATATCATTTCTCGGTCACTTATCTCATCTATTGGACGGCTCCCTCCAGATACGTATAATGAGGCTCAGCAAGTTCAAATAGACGCAGCAGCTCATCATCTCCACACAGCTATGTCGGATGCAAATGATCGTGTTATTCCTGCATCGGATCTACGCGCTCTTGCGCCCGATGCTGCTATGTCATTCCTCTCGTCTGTCATATCACCCTTGGTCACCTTGAGTGATGCAATGACTACGCACAATACTAACACTACTAACGACCTACCCTCCGATGTTCATAATTCATCTTCTCCAGAGTTAAAGGAACTGGACGATAATAGCGAAGATGAATTGGACCATACATCTGATGTGGATACTGATACAGCTTCTATGCGTAACATTACAACACGCTCGACATCATAATTAATTTGTCCTGTTCTGTTGTTGTTTGTTCCATTGTCCATTGTTTTCATGTATATTGCACAAGTTCCGCCTCAAGAACGTCTGAAATGCATAAACCGTTTCCACACGTTGAGGGGGTCCAGAGAGCTACACTATTATGTGTGCGACACTGGAACATTTTCACACCTATCTCTACACGAGGGTTTTCTCTCCGTAATACGGCTTCCCCCCTTTCTTTCCTTTCCTTACCCTTCCGCCCTTTTTATTTCATGACTATGAAGAACCCAGTCTGAAGCTCTTTTCCAATATGGAGTAGGCCTCCAGGTGCGTACCGTCGGGTACGGGGTCGGGTACGAGGTTTTCTGTTTAATTAACAGAGACTTCGTTCCCCGTTGTCAGTGTAAACGCTTCTATGGGACCTAATGTCCTTAAGGAGTTAGGGCATAAATCCCTACCTTGCGTAGTAGCATGTGACAAGCGGAATGGTTTGTACACGCCTAAGACTGCACGCAGTCTCTACCATGTACCCGGAGAGGGTCAAATCACTCCATGAAGTGAAGAATTTTTACAAAACGCACTTTTTTACGGCCCGTTTTACACATACATTACGAAAAGAAAATAAAGTAGAGTTCCGGTAAGTGATCTTCACTCACACACTGACATTAATTATTGTGGACTAGTAAAGCCAAGTGAAAAATTTGTGGGCTTTTTTCTCGTTCGGGGGGCAAGCGAACAGCCCCCCGAGCCCCCCGAATCCCCCGAGCCCCCCGATATTGGGGGCTCTGCCCCCCAAAACCCCCGCGGGGGGGCTCGAAGGTCGAGGAGAGGATGGTCCGCTCCCACGACGTCGCGCGACGACCCTCGACGAAGACACCGGTACGTATCGCAAGCGTAGCGGAAGCCGAAATCGCGGTCGCACGCGCCAACCTCAAAGATCGGTGGCGACAGGGCGGAGTTTCCGCTTCGTAAACGTCTTCGATCCGTAGGTAGCGGATGTCCCGTCGCTGTCGACGGTCGAGTTCTTCGGGGTGAGGACGGCCCGTTGGAAAAGCGAGTCGTGGCCGTGGAAGCGGGCTTCGCCGTAGACGCGAGCGGTGAGGTCTTCGTCGCCGTCGGTGATGGCCACATCGCGGCCACTCCAGGTTCGTTTGCGTCTTGGATCCGTAGCCGGCGCACCTGCCGTACCTCGCGAGGTTTGCGATGGCCACACCACGGCCACTCCCACCACGTCGCGCGACCACCGTCGACGAAGCCGAAATCGCGGTCACAAACGCATTAACCTCGAAGATCGGTCGCGCGCGTCGAGGCCGCGTCGACGAAGGCCGCGACGGCAAGCCCTTCTCACCCGCGCGGAGTCCGAGTCCGCGCCCGCGACGGCGGTGGCCGCTGTGGCGGCAACTCCCGCCTCCTAAGGCTTACCCCTCTTCTAGGGCCCCCGCTTATCAGGGGCACCCTACTCCGTTCCGATGATGTCAGAGTTTTCTATGACATCATCTTCCTTTTCCGTGACATGTGCCACCCTGATTTCTGATTTTCGATTATCCTTGATCATAAAGCAACAGCCGATCCTCAAGTTGAGAGGACCAGGCGCAGGAGTTGTTTGTGGTCGCGTGGCGGGAGAACGGCCATCCTCGTCCAGTGATCCCACCAA
Source organism: Chrysophaeum taylorii (assembly GCA_029834535.1). Lineage (NCBI taxonomy): Eukaryota > Pelagophyceae > Pelagomonadales > Pelagomonadaceae > Chrysophaeum > Chrysophaeum taylorii. Next base: position 35,406 of record JAQMWT010000591.1, on the reverse strand, counting down.
GGGCACGGACGCGATCGGCGAGCCAGGATTCGAAGGCACGCCAGGTAGCCCCTAAAATTCTCCTTACGCCACAGGTGGTGGATTGTCAGGAATTCCCAGCTCCTGCACAACCTTGTCAACTTCTTCCTTCGTAGGAATTTTAACTTTCATTGCTTCGTTGTCCTTGACATGCTCAGGAGTCTGCGGCAGTGGTGCACCCTCGGCATCGCGCGGCGCATCTTTCCATGGCACATCGAACTTTTTCTCGTATTTTAGTTTCACTTCCGGGTGGCTTTTGTTGATCCTCTCGCCTTTGACGCGAACACTCGGCTCGCTCTTAATCTTCGGTTCCCGATCTCGCTCAGGATCTGGCGGAACGTCTAAATTTGGTTGTCGGGGGGGGCCAGCAGAAGAAGCATGAGACGTCCCCGGCTCATCTGTTGCAGGCGGAATCAACGGTACCTCTGGAGGTTTCCATTTGGTGCGATCTTGAAGATCATCAGTTGACACCCATCTTATGACACGTGTGCGCGTGTTTAACAGCGGAACTTGTACGTGACGAAGGGTGGTTTCATCAATTTGTAAATAATAATCAAACGGTCGGTCTGCAGGACTCAACGCTGACGGCAAAGCTTCGCCGCTCAGGTGGAATTCCTTGGTCACAGAGTTGTGCAGATCGAGCATTAATAAGGCTATCGTGTCAGGTGGCACGACGGACGCCAAGTGTTTCAATGAGGTAGTTTTGGAGAGGCAGGCCCAATCAAAATCAGGGGGCATTGTCAGCAACTCCGAAGTCATTTCCAGATTCAGAGATCTGTAATCGGAACGGTGCGGTCCTACGCGAAGCGGGACACGCGTAACAGTATAAGCTGCGTCTGTCGCGGCTCGTGATGATCCTAAATTGTTCATCTGAAGTAAATGTCGTTCGTCGGCGTAGCCAAGTGCTGCGGCGAACTCTTGCTGCATATTCTTGCAAGTCTTTGGAACTGCGCGCAAATGGAGCGGATGGCTCGAAACCAACAATCGCACGCGACAGCTCATCAAACTAGGAGTTATGTCGTAAAAATTGACGACGTACACGTAAGGGTGCAAACGTGCAACGTAAGAAATAATCGAAGCCTCCTGCTCTATCAACCACATGAAGAAACCAGCCATCTTGCATAATTTCATCGTCCCGTGGGTAGCGGTGACTCCCTTCCCAACATCTCTGGAAGTCAAGTTGCACAGAGCGGAGTGTACGCAGGGTGGCGACGCGACACACATCGACGACGACCATTCCGCGTAGGGTAAATAAGATTCGATCAACCGTAAGGTTGTAACATAGCGACCACACAATGTGTGCTGCACCACAGGAATATTCGGAAAGTTCTTGTGGTGGATCTGGTTGGCGGTGTCCGACGCATCGAGTGCTAGCACGACTCGAAACGACGTCCCACACGTTTCGTTGGCTCGTTGGAGACCTAAAGTACTGCCTCCGGCTCCACTGAACAGCATCACCACCTTGCGATAAGTGATTGGAAGCCATTGAACCTTTTCATATCGGCGGCGGATCTCCGCTTCGGTGATCTCGCGGCATTTCTTTTCATCTTCTTCCGACCTTCGAGCGAAATCGTCGCTGCCATCAGGTCGTTTGAGGGTGGACTTGTCCGTCATAGCGGTCGTAGCGTCCTTCTGCACCGTGCTCAGCAGCATCGGCGGGGGAGATTCGTCGCATCGCGTCAAGTGACTAGCGACAGAAACGGTGAAAGAAAGGTTCCCCTTGTCGTATCCTTCTTCACATTCTTTCGTAAGTTCGTTGATCGTAGAGACGTTCAACTCATCCTCATACCTAACGATATCACCAATCGCAAGGACTTCGCCTTGCGTGACAACCGTCGGCACTTCTTCCGTGGCAGTAACCGCCACCCGAGCAGCGGACCGGTCGCGCTCTGAGACTCTGCCGAAAGGCATCGTGTTGATGATTGTAAATCGGTACGGTTATCGGATTTCGATCGTAAATAGACCGAAAGGTCACGATTGGTGCATCGACTCGTTCATCCTTAACTTTAATCTTCTTGCGCCCGTAGACGACTTGGGTTCGACAAAAACAGATCCGATCATGGGGAAAATCCACGACGGCTCCTAAAACTCGTATATCGCGCCCTCCCAACAGGAACAGGTAATTCGTATCGGCTACAATAGCGAAAATGGGGGCAGCGAAGTCGTCGGCGAAAGCGACCCGAAGGGCGATCCAACGATGGATCGTCGTCGTATTCAATCCTGATCCGTACAGCTTGCGCTTAATCGGAAGTTCGCCTTCATCGAAAATCAACTGATCTTTGGTCAACTTTTTGACCATTTCTCGGCAAATATAAGAAACATCGGCCATTCCATCGACACCGATGGTCGTCGAGAATTTCGGACCGTCACGATTCCTGTAGATGTGACAGGCTATAAACGTTAGAGAACCCGTATCTAAACAACTGAGGGTAATCAAATCATCTTCGATCGTCTTGCCGTCTCGCGGCGTCAACGAAGTGTGAGCACATCGGGCTCTGATTCGCTCATCTCCGGGGTTGGGCATCGATACCGCGGCTTGAGCTTTCGTATTATCTGTTGTTGGCGTCCTCGCCATAACGCTCGCGGCAGCCTCTTTATCTGGCGGCTTCCGCTCTTCCTCCAAGACAATCTCAGAGGGAATCAGTGTTGGTAGGGGATCCTGGTCTTCGTGGTTCACGGAAGCAAAGGACCCCTCCCATAAATCATTCATTTCGTCTTTCCAGAATGCATCTGTAAATCCATTCGTCGCCTGCTGATCCTCATCAGCATCGGCGATCGGTTCCGTGTCAGCTGCGGCTTTGAGTCTGCAGCTGCGCGGTTGTTCTGGTGGCTTCTTTAGCAAGAAATTCCGAGCTTTCGTCCACGAGATCGGGAACCGAAGATTAAGAGCGAGCCGAGTGTTCGCGTCAAAGGCGAGAGGATCAACAAAAGCCACCCGGAAGTGAAACTAAAATACGAGAAAAAGTTCGATGTGCCATGGAAAGATGCGCCGCGCGATGCCGAGGGTGCACCACTGCCGCAGACTCCTGAGCATGTCAAGGACAACGAAGCAATGAAAGTTAAAATTCCTACGAAGGAAGAAGTTGACAAGGTTGTGCAGGAGCTGGGAATTCCTGACAATCCGCACTTAGACGACGAGGCGAAACTGATGCTCCGTCACTGTGTGCAATATTCTTGGGCCTTTTTCGACCCGATTATGAGACCTGTGGACTCGCCTCCTGTGTCTCTACGATTCAAAGACGCGAATCCGCGACCGATTAAGATGACGCCCTACCGATTGACGCCTGCGAAGCTCGATTGTCTCCGCAAGCAGATCAGCGAGTGGTGCCGGGATGGAGTCATTCGTCCGGCCAACTCACCTTGGGGCTTTCCCGTGTTGATGCTTCCGAAGAAAGGAGCTGAGATTGGAACGTCAAACGCGTTCCGTGCTGCAGTTGACTTACGTCAGCTCAACGATCAATTGGTCAATGACAGTTGGCCAAACATTCGACAAGATGATGCTTTAGCCTTTCTCGCGATGAGACGATGGCGGACATGCATTGATATTAGATGGGGATACCACAACCTTCGTCTGGATCCGGCAGCGCAGGACGCTGTCACGATGGTTAGCCCACTTGGCGCTCACAGTTTCTTGCGATTACCTCTAGGTGTGAAGACGGCCGGAGCTCTTTTCTGCAAGCAAATGGCGAGCGACCTTTCGAAATGGATGTATCAAGACTTGGTTGCGTTTGTTGACGATATTATGATGGGATCTGACGATCTTCATCGACATTTACAAGTTTTGATCGAAGTGATGTGTCATTTGGCACAGAGAGGGTACAGCGGTCGAACCGCGAAGTTCCACCTTCTCAAGGATAATATAGAATTTCTGGGACACATTTCTACCCCAGAAGGCTTGAAGCCGAATCCGAAGACGCTGGAAGCACTGCAGAAGATGCCGATTCCAGGTACTTTACCGAATACTTCCCCGAAGACCCAGATACGCTCTTTCATCGGCATGAGTAATTATTGCCGGCGATATGTGAAGGGCTACTCGAAGATTGTGGAACCGTTGAGACGATTATGCCTCGAAGGTGTAAAGTTCGAGTGGACGCCCGAGTGTCAGAAAGCTTGGGATACGAATATTGAAGCTTTGGTTGATTCCCGTGGAGTCTACCACGCCGATTATGATCTGCCTTTTCAGATCCGATCCGATGCTTCCAAGGATGGACTTGGGGCATATCTCTTCCAGATTGTCGAAGTCAAGGACGATGCCGGAAGAGTGACTCGAGAAGAACGAGTAATTGAATACTGGAGCCGAGCTGTGCCGAAGGAGATGCGGAATTATGAGCCCCGTCGGCTAGAGCTGCTGGCAGTTATACTTTCTCTAGAGCACTTTCGAGCCTACATCGAAGGGCACCGGACTGTTTTGGAGACCGATCACCGAAATTTGACGTTTTTACGTAAGGCGACGCACTCGTCTGGGCAGCTTGCTCGTTGGGCGATGCGCCTCGCCAATTTTGACCCTGAACTTGGTTACAAGCCGGGAAAGTCACAGGGAATGAGTATCCCTGACTGTCTCTCCCGCAATCCGATAGATCATGTCATCGAGACTGACGAGTTTGGAGAACCTTTAAACCACGCGTATTTAGTGTTCCAAGAGCTTCCCCGACCTGTTGATGACCGAGGAGTTCTCGTCTCTGGCTGCCACTTCATAATGTCGTTTATTACGACCGAACTGCCGGAAGACGAAGACGAAGACCCTGAAAAGGATCCGATGAAATTGGCTACGTCTCACGCTACGAGACAACGTCGGAAGAACCGTGCGCGTGATGAGCCACAGATCTTCAAGGACGCAGCCGCTTACAAAGATTATATCGATAAGATACCCGATAATATGACGCTCGCTGAGATCGCACGTGAGCAAGAATCTGATGCTACTTGCGAGGATATTCGCTACCGAATGGCCCAAGGTCAGACGCCGCGACGTTCCCGAGCGAACGAACGATTCGAAGTCGTTAAAGATGTTCTTTACCGCATTTCTGCTGATTTGCACCCGATGATTGTTGCACCTGCTACGTTGCGCAAGCGCATTATTCGACTCTACCATGACACTCCGGTTAACGGTGGTCATATGGGACGTCACAGTACCGTCCAGGCTATCCAAGAACGATTTTGGTGGCCTCATATGTCGAACGAAGTTGGAGTCTTCATTGCTGAATGCTTAGTTTGCCAGAAAGCTCGTACGCCGGAGCCGAAACGAGCTGGACTCTTGCAGCAGCCCGTCTACGATGGTGATGGTGCTGTTCTTTGCATGGATTTATTTGGACCCTTGCCCAGCGCTGGTCCCTAGACGTATCTTCTAGTATTTTTTGATCCGTTCTCGCATTTCTTAATTCTGGATGTTTTGAACGATAAGACCGCTGAGTCCGTCCTCGAGTCTTTTGTCATTAACATTCTCCTCAAGGGCTACTTGCCCCAGATGATTCGTACCGACAACGGTAAAGAGTTCGTGAACAAGTTGATGCGCGAGTTTTGCCATCTCTTCAACACCCGATACCAAACTACGATTCCTTATCATGCCCAGTCGAACCCGGCTGAACGTGTCAACCGATTTATCAAGGCCTTCCTCCGTGCTTGCCTTCAAGGCCGGAACATCACGGATTGGCCTGACTTTGCTCATTATATTGCGTTTTGCTACAACCGCAAGTTTATTCCAGGCACGCAGATTTCTCCCTTTATGCTGCGCCTGAACCGTCAGCCGATGCTGCCGACTGACTACACGCTCATGGATTTTGATACACGATTGTTGCCGAAGACTCGCTCTGATGCAGTCGCCGAGACTCGCGAACGATTGAAATATTATACAAAGATCGTCCGCGAGGCTCGTGATAAAGCTTTGAAGAAACAGCGATTGGCTTACAATGCTGATCATGTTGATGTTGAATACAAGGAAGGATCGCACGTTTTGCTCTACATCCCTTTCCTTCAGAACAAACTTCGACCGGAATGGCGAGGGCCGTTTATTATCAAGGAACGCCTCTCCCCGGTCACCTATAGGATTGAGTCTCTCGACTCTCCGCCCGAAGAGCGGCGTGTTCATGTAAGTCAGATCACGCCGGTGATGGTACCTCCGATCGTTGATCAAACCATCCGCAAACCCGAAGAAACCTTCCGTGATGATTATCAGCACGGTAAGTTTGTTGTTTTCCGAATTCCCGACCGGAAGCGCTCCGATTGGCGCAAGAAGGTTTATGTTGCTGAAGTTTACGAGCCTTACGATTACCAAAAGGATCGTGTTGCTCTACATTTCTATTACGATTTGGGTCCGAACGATGATGTCGCTTATTTCAAGCCGACCTCTCACCTTTCGCACCGCAAGCTCAAGCCCGAATTCAAGGACGTTGAAGGTCGAAGTTTCACCGACAAGTCCCGAATTTCCTCCAACACAACTCCTTGTGTCACGGATTTCGCTCCGCACGAGATTGACGTGTTGGTCCCCAAGTTTACTTTACGCAGTGGTCGAGTTCCTGAACCGATCATCACCCGCGTTTACCAGAAGATTCGTTCACGAGATGCTCGTAAGGCGAAGCCGCGCTCCTCGCGCTAGCACCTCGCTGGGGCAGCTCGAATTCTTACCAGGGGAGTCCTGTGGCGGCAACTCCCGCCTCCTAAGGCTTACCCCTCTTCTAGGGCCCCCCCTTATCAGGGGCACCCTACTCCGTTCCGATGATGTCAGAGTTTTCTATGACATCATCTTCCTTTTCCGTGACATGTGTCACCCTGATTTCTGATTTTCGATTATCCTTGATCATAAAGCAACAGCCGATCCTCAAGTTGAGAGGACCAGGCGCAGGAGTTGTTTGTGGTCGCGTGGCGGGAGAACGGCCATCCTCGTCCAGTGATCCCACCAAGGGCACGGACGCGATCGGCGAGCCAGGATTCGAAGGCACGCCAGGTAGCCCCTAAAATTCTCCTTACGCCACAGCCGCTTGCAGCGCCGACGAAGACGCCGGTACGTATGGAAGCTTCGCGGAAGGCGAAATCGCGGTCGCACGCGCGCCAACCTCCAACATGACGACCCCCTATGCCGGCGTTGCTGGCCTCGCCTTCTGCAACGCTCGAGCGTTGCCCCGTTTGCCGGCGAAGGCGAAATCGCGGTCGCACGCGTCAACCTCGAAGATCGGTGGCGACAGGGCGGAGTTTCCGGTTCGCAAACGTCTTCGATCCGTAGATAGCGGATGTCCAGTCCAACCCCCCCGGCGCCGCGGCGCTCCTGCCGTAGGTCGCGAGGGCGTCTCGTTCGCGACGTCGCGATCCGCCCCCCCCGGCGCACGGCGGTGACCGCTTGACATGTTGACACCGGATACTTTTGGATACTTTTTGTTGGTTCGTTAAGTTAAGTGTTGACAGGAGTGGTTAGCGATTTTCGAGGTTGTCCCTACATAGCATACATACCGAAACCAAAAAAAAACGGGCCGTTGAAAATTTGGGTTCGTTAAGGCGAGTCAGATTTGCATCAGAATCGCGTTCCGTTAAGCGCATACATTCTCGAATGAAAAGTTTAATAGTGCCCTTACTACAATTTAGTAGTACAAATCGACAGATGTTTGTTTGTCTGTCTGTTCGTCTTTAAATGTCGACAAGTGCAGGCCAGTAAGTTCACCTAGTCCCAATCTCTAACCCCAGTAAGTTCACCTGGTCCCAGTAAGTTTCATATAAGTTCACCTGGTCAGTAAGTTCACATAGCTCACACCAACTCCTTTGAGCTCGTCGCTCTCGCCTCCGCCAATCTAAGCTGCTTTGATCCGCACGCGCCGCCAACCTTTGAGTTTACTCTAAAAACCCTTTACTCTAAAAACCCCAGTATGTTCACCTGGTCCCAGTTTCACCTGGTCACTCAGTTCACCTAGTCCCAATCTCAAACCCCAGTAAGTTCACGTGGTCCCAGTAAGTTCACCTACAGTGCGCGTGTAGACGCCGGGAGGGGCTTATCGGTATTGCGCAGCACGTGTGGGGTAGGGTGGAGTCGTCGACCTAGAGAGAGTATATCCTCGGGGATGCCGATCGACAGAGAGCCACGTAGAGCTGGACGTGGCAGAAGACGGGCTTGGGCAAGAGGACGCCGACCTCGCGGGGCGTCTGGCCCTGGCTCTTGGTGATCGTTCGGCGTAGGCGGGCCTTAAGGGATACAGGTTGGAGGAGCCTCGGTGACAACGACACGATCGATCATGTATCTGGTACCGTTGCAGTGGCCGTGCGACGGGTCGAGGTTGCGAAGACATTAAGCTCGCGATCAAAGTCAGCATGCCGTTGGTTGTCAGGGAGTTGAAAACTCTACTGTAAAGAGCGAGGCGTCGTCTTCCGACACAGCCTAGTCAGCCGAAAAGAACTCCGACGCCTCGTCTCCGGGAAAAAAAGGCCGCGGTCATGCGCGCGTTGTCAGCATCGACAACATCGTTTCGACGGGGCGGGAGAATGGCGCGCTGAAAGAGCCGCCGCGGGTCGTGGAAATAGTCTGCGAGGTCGCCGTAGACGGCTTGGAGGATCACTGTCTGGCTCTCGCGCCTACCTGATCCTTACTCTCGCGCCTACCTGATCCTTACCCTAAATCGAGGGACAGACAAACAAACAGACAAACAAACAGACAAACATCTGTCGATTAGTAGTTAGGACTGCTAAGAGGGGGGTGTGTGTGGGGAGCATGAAGGATGTGGGTCTGTCTGTTTGTCTTTAAATAACTAAAACTAACTAACTTCAGACCTCTCCCGAGCATGGGAGCCAGGCCGGACCGACAGGAGCCAGTCCGGAATCACGGGCCTGTAGACGACCGAGAGGCGACTAGGTGCCAACCTACGCCGGGAGGGCGGATGCCCTCGCAAGGCTCAGGATTCATGAGGCACCGTCCTCCATCGCAACCGTAGTCGGCGATCAGGGTAAGGATGTCTTTAAATGTCGACTGCTAAGAGGGGGGTGTGTGTGGGGAGCATGAAGGATGTGGGTGGGTTTGTGGAGTATGAGGGATGTGCCTGACGGGCCGAGATAAGTACGCGGGACCTAGTCGGGGTCTGTCTGTTTGTCTTTAAATGTCGACTGCTAAGAGGGGGGTGTGTGTGGGGAGCATGAAGGATGTGGGTGGGTTTGTTTGTTTGTCCCTCGATTTAGGGTAAGGATCAGGTAGGCCCGCGAGCCAGGCAGGCATTGATCCTCCAAGCCGTCTACGGCGACCTCGCAGACTGTTTCCACGACCCGCGGCGGCTCTTTCAGCGCGCCATTCTCACGCCCCGTCGAAACGATGTTGTCGATGCTGACAACGCGCGCACGACCGCGGCCTTTTTTTCCCGGAGACGAGGCGTCGGAGTTCTTTTCGGCCGACTAGTGTAGTGGTTTTCTCAGATACCCGCCCCTCCTGGCCGGACCGGGGGCCTCAACAACCCTTTCTCCCTACCCGAACCGCGGGTGAAACCACCACACGCCCGATCTCAGCGTAATACCTCACGCCATCACGAAATCGGACAATCAAAAGAGGGTAATATCAAGAAGACAGCAAGAAAGCAATACAAATGCCCGGTACATTGGGTCCAGTGGAAGCGCAGGTGAAGGTGTCAAGATGACACCCCCCATAAATGCAAGGTCAATACCAGGGCAACAATCAGGGTAAGTCAGGTGGCAGGCAGGCAAGTGGGGAAAATGGGCATTACTGCCACAGGAGCCCCCTACTTGAGATGAAGTCGTCCTCGACTTCAAGGGTGACGAAGGTCACGCTCACGAATGGTACGATAAGCTCGTTCAGCTACATCAGCAGGAACTTTGTTGCTGTGGAGACCGAAGTTAGTGACGAGGACATCGATTTCATCCGGGCGAAAATCAGTCACACAGGGTTCACAGCCCTCCATGTTGGGTCGTAGGCGTGTGAAGCTACCTCCGTCAGGATCTTTGTATTCTGGTCTTAAGCGCCGCTCAGCCAGAGGCTTAGTAGGATCAAAGACGCGAGGATCATCGCGTGGTCCCAAATCGGTATAATAGTGAAGCGCAACTGTATCATTGTCGTAGTCATATTCTTCGTAGACTTCGGCAACATAGATACGCTTCTTCCACGCATTGGATCGTCCTTTCACCCTGAAAATCACGAACTTACCATGTTTGAACCGGTCGCGGTCCGAGGGTAAATGTAGAGGGGCTGAAGAAGTGTCGATGGTTGGCACTTTCAAAGGCACAATCTGTTGGACAGATACTACAACCGATTCAGCATCATCGTCGTTAACGTCTTGAATTTCATAAACGACGGGAGAGATCTTTCTAGTAATCATGTAAGGTCCGCGCCAAATGGGCCGTAGCTTGTGGCGTGTTTTAGGCACAAAACGCAGAACATAATCACCTGGGGAAAACTGGATGTCAACTTGGTGGGCATCATAGTTGAGCTTTTGACTCTCCTGTGCTTTCTGATGAGCTCGTGTAACGAGTCGACTATAAAATTCAAACTTGTTCTTAAAATCCACCAAAATCTGATGACGTGATTGCGGTAGATCACGCTGTTCACTCAAAAGATTGTAATCGGGTGGTAACAGGGGTTGCTTGCCAGTACGCATCATGAAAGGTGAAATCTTCGTTCCCGGAATGTACATCCTATTGTACATGAATGACACATATGGGAGGAAATTCGACCAATCTGGCTGACGCTGTTCATCGATCGCAGCTCGCAAGAAGGCTTTGATGAATCGATTGACACGCTCAGTATGATTACTCTGAGGATGATACGGAAGGGTAGTACGATAACGTACGTTGAATTGACGAACAAACGTGCGGAATAACCTGTTCGCGAACTCATTTCCATTATCCGTGACTATGCACCGTGGGAGACATCCCTCGAGTAAAATCTTGTCAACAAACGCGTTCAAGATCGAATAATCGTGCTTCGTGTTGATCAGAGCTAATTTCAAGAAATGTGATGCTGCATCGTACATGGCGAGTATGTACGTGTACAGGTCAGCGCCTCGTAGAGGTCCAATCAAATCCATACCTAGGACATAGCAGTCTCCGACGCGATTCGGTTGACAGAGCAAGCCATGGCGCTTAGGCATGGTGGATCGAATCTTCTGACAAATAATGCAGGCATTGACGAACTCATTAACGGATGATGAGACGTTTGGCCACCAATACCGTTCTAGGATTTGATTCGCTGTGGAATCTCGTCATACATGGCCTCCGAACAAGCCTCGGTGATGCATGGCGATTACACGCTTCTGCATAGACTGAGGGACCACAATAAGACGTTGAGAAGCTGAATCATCAACCTTATACAACACGTTGTCATTGATCTCATATGGTACGGATGACTGCTCGTCTTGATCTTTCTGTTCAGAGTCGAGTTTTCGTCTGATGCGCTTGCATGTTTCATCCTCAGCTTGTTCTTTCGCTATCTCATCGAGAGTGATCTCATCCTCCGCTTGATCCGCAAAAGGGAGACGTTCGACGGAGTCAACTGGCTCAGATTCGTACGAGAATTGAGGCGGTTGTACGTTCTGTCGCGTACTAACTGCTACCATAGCTGCGGTGGGTCCGCTGTCCGTCAGCATGGGCATCGTCACCGAAGAGAAGGTGAAGCAAGCTGTGCCAGGGACATCGGTGGGGATTTCTTGGAAAATCAAAAAAGCTTCATTGATCGGTTCCCCGTCTTCATCTTTCTCGATCAATTTGTCGATAGGGTTGCGCGACAGACAATCCGGAATACGCATGCCAGGGGAGCTTCCAGGCTTGTATCCGAGCTCCCGATCGAACGCAGCAAGCCGCATAGCCCATCGTGCTAACTGTCCAGACGTATGATTCGAATCCCGCAGAAACGTTAAGTTACGATGATCCGTCTCTAACTTTGTCTGATGACCTTCGATATAAAATCGGAAATTTTCGAGAGCAGAGAGTACTGCGAGGAGTTCCAAGCGCCGAGGATCATACTTCCTCATCGACTTAGGCACGGTTCGACTCCAGTACTCGATAACTCTCTCTTCGATTCTTTCTCTTCCATCGTCGTCAACGACTGGTACTTTTTGAAATAGGTAAGCACCCAACCCATGCGCGGAAGCATCAGTTCGAATGTAAAAAGGCAACGAGTAATCAGGATGGTATACGCCCTTCGACGTGACAATAGCCTCGATGATGGCATCCCAAGCTTCCTGACATTCTTTCGTCCACTTGAATTTCACGTCCGGCAACGTCAGTTGTCTTAATGGCTCTGCAACTTTCGCAAAATTCCTTACATAACGCCGGCAAAAGCTCCCCATTCCAAGGAAGGATCGCACTTGCTTCTTAGGGTCAACATCCGACAAAGTGCCAGGGATTGGCATGTGTCTGATGGCTTCTAAAGATCTTGGTGATGGAAGAAGTCCGTTCGGGGTAGATAAATGACCCAAAAACTCAATGACTTCTTGCATAAAATGAATTTTCTTTATCTTGGCACTGTACCCCTTCAAGGCGAGATAGGGAATAACTTGCACAAGGCACTGCAAGTGATTCTTTGTATCTGCGTGACCACGAGATCACGATATAGCCATTGTGATAAGTCAGTGTTCAACTGTTTGCAAAACAAACTTCCGGCTGGTTTGACTCCCAAAGGTAGACGCATGTAGCTGTACGCTCCCAGAGGACTAGTGAAGGTGACCACATCTTGTGCATCCAGCGACAATCGTAAATTGTGATAGCCCCAACGAATATCCAAACTGGAACGACAGAACTTGTCAATGAGAAACATCAACGCGTCAGCCATGCTCACACTCGGCCAGCTATCATCCTTGAGCAATGCATTGAGGCGTCGTAGGTCGACAGCTGCTCTGTAAGCATTGGAAGTGCCCGGCTCAGCACCTTTCTTAGGCAACATCAAAATAGGGAAACCCCATGGAGAATTCGCGGGACGAATAACTCCGTCTCGGGTCCATGCTTCAATCTGCATCCGCAAACATTCAATCTTTTCTTTCGATAACCGATATGGCGAGAGTTTGACGGGAGTCGGGTTCTCTTCTTTGAACCGGAGCGTCACTTCAGGTGAATCAACAGGTCTCATCACATCATCGAAAAATGCCCACGAATACGAGATTAAATGCTTCATCATCAGCTTCTCGTCATCATCTAAGGCAGGATGCTCTGTAATACCCAATTCAGTCATCACCTCTTCGACCTGCGCGACGGTCGGAGGGATGACCTGCATGCTCTCCTGATCCGCTAAATGAGGAGGCATCACCGGTGAAGGTTGACCATGTTCGTCGTGAGGCGCGTCCGCCCACGGAACGTCGTACGTATTGAAATACGCTGGTCGCTCTTTCGCGGTGCCTTCTTCTTCAGCAGTTGCGGAGGGCTGGTTATCAACTTGGTTGCTCTGCATAACAGCAGTGGCGACGGTGCCCCCTGCCAAAGATGAAGCCGTCCCCGGCGATGTAACTGAAGGTGGTGGCGGGGTGGTGGTGGCAGCAGCGGATGGTGCAGGACTCGCAGAAGAGTAGAGTTCATCGGGCGCAGTCCATGATACACTTCGAGTGGCAGGGTCGAGCGTTGGAATGCGCGACTCTACAGCAAAAGGTGAAAACCGTAGAATATGGTGATCAGGTTGGGCTAGCGTAGTCGTCGTAATATTCCGCAACTTACCCAAATTTCGAAGTGAAGGTTCAAACGAATTGTGCACTGCTAGCGCAATCCGCGTCATAGTCGCGGGTGGCACCATACTGCCAAGCATCTTCATAGCTACTGTCTCGGAAACTGTCGCACCCCATTGCCACGTAGCAGGAACGGTCATAATTTCCTGGTGCATCTGCAACGTGAGTGGACGGGTGTTCGAGAAATGAGGTCCTAAGCGGAGCTTATTGCGCGTCACCGTGAAGGCAGGGCCGATAGCCGGGCGCGTAGATGAGAAACTGTTCACTATAATGAGCGGGTGACCACCTGTAAATCCCAACGCTGGGCCAAAACGGTCCCGTAAATTCGGTGGTACACGCGATAATAACGGCAGTTCCAAGCGAACATTGCAAGCAAGTAGGCGCGTGCGCGAGCACAGCAGCTCTGGCGTGATACTATAGAAATCAACAATACGCGGCACATAAAATTGGTGATGCACAAAAGGGATCACTGATGGTTCCTGCTCGAGTGTCCATCGTCCAATCACATAAGGTGCGTTGCGGAAATGACGCAGGACCCAAGAAGTAATAGTAGCGCCCTTGCGTGCGTCCCTGTAGTGCAAATTGGCAGTCGATCCATAGATACACGGCGGACTGGCGTGAAAATAAGAGTGCTTCCAAAAATCTGAATGCAAATACGACAACACCAAGTCGTATGTACGACGATGAGATTTCCCCAACTCATGCAAAACATAGGGAATCTTCGGAAAATTGAGTTCAAAGGTGGCTCGGGCTTGAGGACAAGCATCCAAAGCCAGGACAATGCGAAATGAACTGCCATATAGCTCATTGCATCGCCGGATACCCAACGTTGATCCTCCAGCGCCAGCAAAATAGACGACGACAAAGGTGTCGGTGATGGGTATCCAAACCAAGGAGGCGTGCTTAGATAGCAGCTCCTTAACAGTCGCCTCCATCTCCATTTCTGGTGTTTTTTTCACTTCTTCATCTGGAGGTGGCTGAGGAGGAGGTCTGTCACTCAAGACATCCTCCTCGACTTCGTCGTCGTCAACAGCAGCCGTAAGAGTGGCATGACACACGTCATCAGTGGCTTCTAGCTGCATGTTGACACATCCTTCGTGCGGTATGATCTCGCCTTCCATCATACGCCGCAATTGCATCCACCACGCGTCCATCTCATCACGGTCCTTGGTAATTTGCCCCGTGAGATTCGAGAATGTGATACGTGTCATACCAGCAGCTCCCTGACACGAAGTATTTCTTCTTCGTCACGAGGACGCGCCGAACCGGGGTCAGTATGATGGTGCGGGGTAGGCTCCGGTCGACTTCGCGGTGGCGGATCGTCGGTCAGTGCCGATACAGCGTCATTATCGTCGTCGGGTGTAACACGCGTAGCATTCGGAGAGGTTGGCCGTGCCTCTCAAGCATGCGCCTGCATGGATTCCTCCATCATTCGCTGAAGTCGATCGTTGTCGATCCGCTGTCGCTCCACTTCTGAGCGTTGTTGTTGAGCGTCGCGGCGGGTGTTCTCAAGTTCACGTATGATTTGCTCCATCTGCGACTGGTACATCTCGAATCGTTCGTTGATGGTCTACAGAACCTCGGGGTCGACATCCCCGCGAAAATCTGTCGCTCTCATATTCACAGATGGTGGCCTAGGAGGTGCACTCTCCTCTGGCCCACGCATCGCCGTAAACGGTTCGGGTTCCGCTCGAGATGACTCCGTAGTATTCATCGCACGTTCGTAGGGTTGCGCGTACGGGAACGTAGGCTCCCCTTGTCTTGAAGTTGCGTCTGACGCAACCGTATCTCCCCTTTCGTCGCCGCGTGGATCCGGAAGGATGACCACGCTCGGGGGGCTGTCGAGGCTATCATATGATCTGGCCTCTCTTCCGATGCCGCTTTCCTCGGCTTCCTGTCGTTGAAAGGGCGTACTGAACGGTGTTCTTCCAATAGACGCAAACGGAGTCCCTGCACTGAATCGTTGCAGACGCCCCTGTGCGTCCCGAAACCACTGCGATCGTTCTGTCATTGGCCTCTGCCATGATCGCGATTTGCCCGGATAATATGTTTGTTCCGGATGTTCACAACTCACTTGTTGTATTCTTTTCGTCAGACGACAATTGCCGGCAGCCGTCTGACTACTGCGCGCTGTACCGGTGCGCTGGTCTTACGAAAGCAATTGCCTTGCGCGTGAAGACTATGGACGGCCTTCCCGGTGTAGTCGCTCGCCGTCAGGGAGGTGGTCTGCCTCGCACGAGCTAGTTAGGCCTTACGATACTGCCTTACAGTATGACGATCGATATGCAAAAGTATGCAAAATGAGTCGATATGCAAAAGTATGCAAAATGAGTCGTAGTGACTCCGCTCCCCGTTCGATCCGAATCACGTAAAATGAACCCCGCGGAGGTACCCGTGATCCTCTGGATCTTCACCCACAAATGCGTCGGCTTCGCACTCACTCGACCGTTACGAACCGACTCGCCGCCGAGAAACAGGAGATCGATAGTCCGGGAGTTAGACTATCGATTCCCGTTTCTGAGACCACTGTAGTGGTTTTCGCCAATACCCGCCCCTCCTGGCCGGACCGGGGGCCTCAACAACCCTTTCTCCCTACCCGAACCACGGGTGAAACCACCACACGCCCGATCTCAGCGTAATACCTCACGCCATCACGAAATCGGACAATCAAAAGAGGGTAATATCAAGAATACAGCAAGAAAGCAATACAAATGCCCGGTACATTGGGTCGAGTGGGAGCGCAGGTGAAGGTGTCAAGATGACACCCCCCCCATAAATGCAAGATCAACACCAGGGCAACAATCAGGGTAAGTCAGGTGGCAGGCAAGCAAGTGGGGGAAATGGGCATTACTGCCACACTAGGTTGGGTCGGAAGCCGACGCCTCGCTCTTTACAGTCGAGTTTGCAACTCCCTGACAACCAACAGCATGCTGACTTTGATCGCGAGCTTAAAGTCTTCGCAACCTCGACTCGTCGCACGGCCACTGCAACGGTACCAGATATACCTGTATCCCTTAAAGCCCGCCGACGCCAAACGATCAACAAGAGCCAGGGCCAGACGCCCCGCGAGGTCGGCGTCCTCTTGCCCAAGCCCGTCTTCTGCCACGTCCAGCTCTACGTGCCTCTCTGTCGATCGGCAACCCCGAGGTTGTCCTCTTCCGGGTCGACGACTCCACCCTACCCCACACGTGCTGCGCAATACCGATAAGCCCCCTCCCGGCGTCTACACGCGCACTGTAGGTGAGCTTACTGGGCCAGGTGAACTTACTGGGGTTTGAGATTGGGACTAGGTGAACTGAGTGACCAGGTGAACATACTGGGACCAGGTGAACTTACTGAGGGTTTTAGAGTAAACTCAAAGGTTAGCGGCGTGTGCGGATCAAAGCAGCTTAGATTGGCGGAGGCGAGAGCGACGAGCTCGAAGGAGTGGGTGTGAGCTAGGTGAACTTACTGGCCAGGTGAACTTATATGAAACTTACTGGGACCAGGTGAACTTACTGGGGTTAGAGATTTGGACTAGGTGAACTTACTGACCAGGTGAACTTAACTTAACTAACTTCAGACCTCTCCCGAGCATGGGAGCCAGGCCGGACCGACAGGTGCCAGTCCGGAATCACGGGCCTGTAGACGAGGAGCGCCGAAAGGTCGGTCGGCGGAGAGTGGCCATCAAGCTTGTCGCCATGCGACGAGGAGACCGCGATGTGACTGACAACCAACTCGTCGATAACCTTCCGTCTTCGCCCCCCGGCCATACCCCGTCCCACTGCGAACGTTCCGGCTGCCAGCCGGCCCGCCCGGGAGGCGAACAGGTGCCAACCTACGCCGGGAGGGCGGATGCCCTCGCAAGGCTCAGGATTCATGAGGCACCGTCCTCCATCGCAACCGCAGTCGGCGACCAGGGTGAACTTATATGTTAGTTACTGGGATTAGGTGAACTTACTGGGGTTAGAGCTTGGGACTAGGTGAACTTACTGGCCTGCACTTGTGGACTATTAAAGCTAAGAGGAGGGAAGCGGGCTTCTCTTTCTCCGTTTTTTTTTTCTCGGGGGGCAAGCCCCCCGACCCCCCCGAGATGGGGGGCTCTGCCTCCCAACCCCACCCCCCCGCCGGGGGGGTAGCCCCCCGGACCCCCCGGTGGTGGCTAGCGCGGCCTCCGGCCGCGACGCGGCGGGCGTGGCGTCCGGCCACGCCCGTTCTATTCTCTCTCCTAGCCGG
Organism: Chrysophaeum taylorii; assembly: GCA_029834535.1. NCBI lineage: Eukaryota > Pelagophyceae > Pelagomonadales > Pelagomonadaceae > Chrysophaeum > Chrysophaeum taylorii. Next base: position 17,554 of record JAQMWT010000591.1, on the reverse strand, counting down.
GCGAATAGGAAATTGCCGGCGTCGTACGGTGTAGGGGTTAGAGATAGCAATTTTGATTTAGGGTTAGTACCACCCTATCATAGGGTTAGCTCTCTCTTATTCTAGCATTAAAATTCAGAAATACGCCGTGTTATTCAACACCGTGCTGTCCTCGTTGTTAGAGACAGGACGAGGGCGCACTACCGCTGCTCTCACTCTGCTGAAGGGTAACATAGTTGAAATTACTGTCTTCTAGGTATATATACGGGCACCAGTCCGATATCAGTAGAGTACCAGGATTCCCCGTCGAGTTTCGCTCTCTGACGTTCCTGAACCAAACTAACTAACTAATAGAGATAGAAAATCCGAATCAGGGTTAGTACCCCCTATTCTAGGGTTAGTTCCCTCGACTTTGCCACCTTTTGATTTAAGAAAACGCTGTGTTATTCACACCGACCGTCTTCGATTAGGAGACAGATTCGAGGACAGACTACCACTGTTCTCACGCTCTGCTGAAGGGTAACACAGTTATGATTACTGTTCTCTAGGTATTGGGCACCAGTCCCGGTATCAGCAGAGCCTCAGGATTTCCAGACGAGTCCCGCTCACTACGTTCCTGAACCCAAGCAAAATGCCAGCCAATCAAGAACCAGAGATAGAAAATCTGAACTAGGGTTAATACCCCCTGTTCTAGGGTTAGTTCACTTAATTTTGCCACCTTTGATTTAAGAAAACGCTGTGTTATTCACACCGGCTGTCCTCGATTAAGAGACAGATTCGAGGACAGACTACCACTGTTCTCACGCTCTGCTGAAGGGTAACACAGTTGTGATTACTGTTCTCTAGGTATTGGGCACCAGTCCCGGTATCAGCAGAGCCCCAGGATTTCCAGACAAGCCAAGCTCACTGACGTTCTTAAACCCAAGCAAAAATGCCAGCCAATCAAGATCTCCAAAAGGAGATGCGAGAACAAGAAGCTCGCCTAGAAGCCAAGTACCAAAGAGACATGCAACAGCAAGCTCAAGCGTACGAAGCTCGGCATAAACAAGAAATGCAAGACCAAGAAAATCGCTTGATGGCTCGAATAAGCGCTTTGTCCACCCAAGTGCAAGCAACACAAGCACCACGACCTGCCGTCGCTGCTGCGGCTCCGCCTTCCACTCCGGCTCAACAAGACCCCATGTCTAAGATCAACACTTTTAGTGACCCACCAAGTGCCGTTCTCAAGTCCATGGACTCGGCGCAAGTCACACCCCAAATGCTCTCCTTTCGTGTCATGCAATTGTTCGTCGAACATCTGATGCCTGAAACAGGTATAACTCAGTACTTCCTACAGGGCTTCTACACGTGGGAATCCGTCCTGCGCGGATCTAACGATCTCGCTGACGCTCTCCTAAGCCACTGTATCGACGAATACGACAAGGACCCCGACAACCACTCTACCGCCGGGAACACGCAAGATTTCCAAGGCCGTTACGTCTACTACAAGGGTGTCTACCGCAAGTTCGGCAAGCACTTCCTGGACAACGTCTACGAGCCAAAACTCCAAGAACTCAAAGATCAATACAAGGACCCAACCGATATGACAAAAGGCAAGTTATATCCAATAACTCAACCACATCTCCAAGGAAAAGAAGCCGACTTCATCGTATATCTCCGCGAGACTGTACACCCCCTCTTTCGTCGTTTCCTACATGCCGGTAGGGACTCCGTCAAGCACCCAGCATACGACGAAATCGATGCACTCGGATCCTCCTACCCGATAGGACTCGAATTCGTGCTTCAAGTTCGCCTCGCACTCGATAAGCATACGGGCCAGAACCACATCCACCACGCGCATTATGTTTACAATGCCTTTCTGGACACGCCGTTCAACCCTGAAATCCATGAGCCAGCTCACTACATCGACTACATGCGTCATGTCCAGCAGCAACTCCGCCAGATCACCACGGACACTTCTCTCCAACTCCCGACACCAAGATCCTCGAAGAAAGTCACCAAAATCTTCGATTCAAGTACCCCCCAAGCTTGCTTGACTCCCGCGCCCCAACACACATAAAGGGCTTTGCACGTCTTGCCAACTGTCAACGCACTCCCAACGATTCGCTGTTACTCGACGAAGACAAGGACGCCATCCACCACCTTCCTAAGCTCATCGCTCGCATCACCGTCATTTCAACGTTTGAGCGCAACTTTTGGGCTCACCTCAAGCCTCACCCCACCCACTCTTAACTTCAAGCCTTAGCGCTTCGTTGCGGACTTTGGTCGCCTGCCAACAAAGGACAAAGACAACCCCCGCTTTCGCTCCCGCCGTCATGGTCTCCACCTCACCGAAGACGATGATGACACCTCTCCCTCTGAAGACGACACCCCACCGGACCCCATTGAAGACACAGACCCCGTCGCCGTTTTTCTCACGGAGGCCAATCTTGATCAAGAGGAAGACAATGATCTTATTCACCAACTACACGCCTACCGCAAGAAGCAAATTTCGCGGCGCGTCAAAAAGCCCCCTCCAGGCAAAAAGCCTGCTAATCCTCGCTCCCCGTCTTACTACGACGTCAATGACAGTCCTAAGCCCACGGCCACCCCTGTCACCCCACCGAAGAACAAGCACCGTCCCCGCGCTCCTCCCGTCACCCCTGGCAAACGAGAGCACCCGCATCTTCGCAAGGTCACCTTCCCAACACAACCCCATCCACCCAAACCGTCTACTCCAGACCAGCGCTTCAAGGTCCCCCTTCGTGAAGTCCGTCGCAAGCTCCAAACCATACGGAATCTTAGCCAAGCCGGTCGCCAACATACGCCCAGCTCCGAGCATATGAACAAGCTCATCAACCTCATCACCACCATTTCCGACGAGATACTTCTTTCCGAAGCCGAAAACGACGCCGCCGAATTCCTCCAGATGTTAACGTCCGATCCCCAAGACGATCAACCTGATGAGGACGAAGCCGAAACCGATGAACAAGACGACAAAGGACATCTCGGCTTCTATGACGACAAAGGTCAGCTAGACCTCTACGACGACGCCATTCCCGAAACCCAAGATGAAGAAGACTCCGCCGAAGACTACGCCAAACGTCACAATGACTACATGCGTGCTCTCCACAAGAGTCGGCTTTTTCACTGATGGTTGCCGACGACGCCTGTGCCGCCAACCACACCTTACTTCATCAGGCACCAAACCTCCAGATGACGAATTTCCCGACTTCATCCACTATTCCCACGCGAGTCGCAGATTTTCTTTGTGCAGCTTACACTCCAGACAAGACCTCAAAGAAGACTAGCTCCCTGCACGGATGCAATGGCCCCGGCACTGAAACCTCATTGATTGACGGTGGCGCATCTTTTTGCTTTACGCGCACAATTCAAAATTTTGTTCCCGAGACCATACGCCGAATTCCCGAACACACCATTCATATGGGCCGAGGGACTCTTACCAGTCACTTTATCGGTGTTAAACCGCCGTATCTGCAGGCTGCAGGTCTCTCTTCAAAGGATACAAAAGACAAAACCGGTTATGTTTTATATCTCGTATTTATGGTAGTCCCGCAATTCAGAGAAGGTCTTCAAGTTATTGCAACATCTCAGCTCAAAGCTCTGCATGTAACTAAACTAACTAACTAACTTCAGACCTCTCCCGAGCATGGGAGCCAGGCCGGACCGACAGGAGCCAGTCCGGAATCACGCAGCTCAAAGCTCTGCATGTACAAGCAACAGGCCCGCCTCTGCCCCACGAGCCCTACCTTTATGAGCTCTTATAGTCCTCAACCTCAGACCCCCACAATTACGCAACACTTATAGGAAAAACCGCCGTCGTACTTGCCGCTCGCAAGCCTAACGGCCTGTTGTCCCTGCCATCCCATCCCCAGCAAACATTCGCCACTGTGGTGAGCTTTCACACAAGAAAACGAATGTCACTCCAAGATTAGATTGCACACATCACACAGCATGTCGCAAAGACACGCTCAAAATCGCACACGCCTGACTTCGCGAAGTTACAAAATCATTCCATCTATCTTACCGAACTGCTCAACATCCAATCTCCTGTCGTCCACTACGCCTTCGATGGCTCCGCAGACCTCTCTGTGCAAACACCAACCCCTCTGCTCAAAACAGCCATTATTGCAGGTGGACTTCACCAGGAAGGTTTCGACACTTTTCGCAAACGCTTCGACAAACGCCTAACTGTCGTAGTCACCTGTTGAATCAGCGATATCCTGCGCACCCGTGCGCAACACCTCTTCCCGCGTGCCAAGCACTATGCGGACCTCAGAAAACTCAATGCCGCACTCCAAACCGGCAAAATACGACTCCCTACATTCGACCTGGCAGTTTTTACTTTGCCGTGCCAACATCTGCGTGTAATGAAAGACTACGACGGTTATGACACTCCGGTCACCGCCGACCTTTTAGTCAAAGAACAACTCCGCTTCGTTCGTTGCACGCTCCCGACCTATGCCATTGTCGAGAACGTCCCTCCCAAACCCCGAACTCACCATGAGTATGCTCAACTCCCAAAAGGTTATCAGCGCTTAGGCTACTTCCGCCACTCCGGCGTCCACTATGCCTCTGCTTTTGGTGATGTCATCAGCAAGACACGCTATCTCGCTGTGTATGCCCGGCATCCGCTCACTGGCTACAACCTCGAGAAACCGCCTCTCCTTGGTTAACCACGCCTCCGAGCATGGTTCCTCTCCTGGATCCCAGTCACACCATCCCTGACGATCTCGGGATCGCCAAACCCGCCCTTCGTGGCACAGTGCCCCGTTCCGTATTGGACTACTACCAGCACAAGGCCACCTACTCCTACAAGCCCGCAAACGCCTCGAAACTCTCGATTTCCGAGAATGCCCGCATCTGCCAAATGCTCGCACGTCTCAACAAGCCCTTCACGGACCTCGGTCTCGATGCCGACAGCACCCCCTACGCCACAATGGCGTCCATTTCCAACCTACTGGTTTTCACGCTCCTGCACAACCATTCGTCGCAACACCGCACTCTCGCCGCTTGGAACACCATCCGCTGTTTTCGTGCCTCAGAGTCTCAATGTGCTTGCCATTTGGATGGAGCCATCACCAGCACCGCCGCTACTGCCGTCGCCTGTGGCTACTTCCCGCGCGCCTCCCTCACCCTCCATTCCAGGCACCCTAAGACTTTGGACTGTTCCCATCAACCCGCAGTCTTCTCCCCATCGCACTCCTTTTCCCTGGATGTTCCCAAGGGCACCGCCTTTCTGGTCGTCGCTTACACCACCTCCTTGGCCGCCGCTCACAGCAGTTCGCGCCCGTCCACTTGGGTCCACTATATGAATCGTTCGCATCCTGGCTTTGCCGCGATCGAGTCACAAGGGCGAATTGCTCTCGATGACCCCAAGGGACTCGTAATGTCCAAAGCACGTCCCACTTACGCGGACTACGTCGGCCACATCGGAGACACGCTTCAGAAGAGCACCAAGTGCTACTCGGTCACTGGCTCGTACCCAACCAACACGAGCTACTCCAATGCCTTGCTGCTGATCTCTCCAGACCACATCCGCTATGCGACCCTCAACGAAATCGCTAAGTTTGGACACCACTCGGACCCGGAACTGCTCCGACTATTCAAACAGCGCCCGCCGTACTTCGCGTTCAAGGCACTGGCCAACGCCGTCCCGCACCACACGTTGCAGGCAAAGTACAGCGCTGTCCTCGCATTTCACGAATCGCACCACCACGTGAACCTTCACGTCGAATGGGCGACAATACGCAATGGCATCCCCAGCCCTGGAGACATCCACCAGGCTGCAGAATTCTTCTCAGCCATCTCCAGCCGTCTCCTAGCAGAGGAAGACCTGAACCTCACCTCCCTCTTCAATGCCGTTGCAGATGCTCACCATGATGCGATCCGCAAACCAAGCAAATCGACAAACCTCGAGACGCTTCTTGCCGAGGCAACCATTGCCAAAATCCGAGTCGACAAGCGACCCAGCCCCCCCAGCGCTTCGACTGCCGCTCTGCCTCCCTTGCACGAGCCCGGCACCACTCAGCACGCCAAAAGAGTGCTTTTGGTCACTCGCTGGCACCGCACACACCACCAACAACCAGAGATTCTTCGCCGCACGATTGCCGCTAATGTAACGAATCTCCGCCCAGGTGATGATCGGTATCTGCAAGACTGCAGTGAATGCAAGCGCTGCCAATCGCATGTAATCTTCAGTCACAACAAAAAATTCCTGGTCACAGGATGAACTGGCCTATGCTCCTGGCCAACACCTCCACATGGATGTATCATACCCGAGCATCAGCAAGTGCTACGGCGGCTTTCGCTACATCATGCACTTCGTGTGTATTATCTCAGCACACAAGTGGGTCTATTTCCTGCGGAAACTACACGCACAGGATGTTCGGGCCGGCATCCTCTATGTGGTCAATGTGATTAAGGTCGAATTCGATGTCAGTGTGAAGATCATATCGTCTGATGCATTCTCCACTTTCCGATCTGAAGCTTTCCACCCCCTCAAGGTGCAACTTGGCATCCAAGTTTAAATCCTTGGTCGCCACCTCCACCAGCGGAATTTTGCTGAAAACATTATCAAGGAAAACACCCGAGGCACCGTAGTTCGTCTCCTTAACCTTCGCAGTGTGCGCATCGAAGTAAAGTCTATTGCCGCAGAGTATTATCATCCATTTGCTCTCCCGCATAAGATCCAAGCCGACAACCAGCGCTCTCATGGACGGATGGACTGCCCTCGCGCACAAGCATGACATGCACCGTCCCCGGCGCACCATGTCACCCATGGCACCGCTCTTGAAGCTTCTCCCCTTTGGCGAACCTGCCACTTTTGTCTGCCCTCAAAGTCACAAGCTGGAGCCCTCCAGCGTCTCCGCCTCTTACTTTCATAGTAACAACTATCTCCCGAACCTCCCCGGAACGGACCGATTTATCCGAGATGCTCACAGCCCTATCTTGCTTGTACATCAGGGGCGATATGGGAAAATCGTCACCTCTAACGACTTTCATGTTGACGCAGACATACCGTAACAAGGAGATCGAACGGATCAAAGCACTCGCGCAGATCCCAACAGAGGCATGACAAGAGGACCCGCTACCAGCTATAAGCAAACAGCAAATGCCGGAAGTTAGACAGGAATCGCAAAAAGAGGGCGAGACTCACGATGACGAGCACGATGATAAACCTAGCGATGACGACGAACACAAAGAACTGGATCAAACTCCCGCTGCTGATTCAAGTCCCGTCAGCGACGAGACACCTGAACAGGATTTTTCGTTCCTCAACCGGCCACCTCCACCGGATGGTAGCATTCAGATGCCCAAACAAAAAGATCGCCTAGAGGTTGTTCTCGACGATTCAGGTTTTACTCCAGTTCTCGTGCATCGCAACCTGGGCGATAAGCTAAAAGCAGATCTTAAGGACGAACGCGGATTTCGCATCCCTAAGGATCAACTCTATATCGTGAAACGTGTTGACGATGGAAAACCCTTACCCTGATCGCCGACTGCGGTTGCGATGGAGGACGGTGCCTCATGAATCCTGAGCCTTGCGAGGGCATCCGCCCTCCCGGCGTAGGTTGGCACTTATTCGCCTCCCGGGCGGGCCGGTTGGCAGCCGGAACGTTCGCAGTGGGACGGGGTATGGCCGGGGGGCGAAGACGGAAGGTTGTCGACGAGTTGGTTGTCAGTCACATCGCGGTCTCCTCGTCGCATGGCGACAAGCTTGATGGTCACTCTCCGCCGACGGACCTTTCGGCGCTCCTCGTCTACAGGCCCGTGATTCCGGACTGGCTCCTGTCGATCCGGCCTGGCTCCCATGCTCCGGGAGAGGTCTGAAGTTAGTTAGTTAGATGGAAAACTCTTCACCAGACGCATTATCGCCTCAAAAGAGTATGGTCGCAACTGGAAATACCAGCAGGAGCGATCCACGGCTCACGCCACAGCCAACATGTCCAGCACATTGATGTTCCTCATCAGTGTCAGCGCTCTGCACCAGGGCCACGCCGCCAGCATCGCCTCTGATCTCAACATTCGAAGAGATGCTAAGCCGCCAAATGATGTCCCAAAAGGATGTCTCCTAGCAAGTACCACACAAGACTATGGTATCATGGGCGGCACCGCACTGGATTTGCAGAGAGAAACCGACGCAGAACTCTTGTATGTTGACTTCCCAAGGAAGCCGTACCACTCATCTGTATTGGTTGACCACCTTGATAACGACAATTCTGTTCTCGATAACTATGTGTGCCACGACGAACTGTCACCGGCAGAGTACTATGCGCGTCAATGGAACCAAGAATTCTGTTGTATGGGTTCCTCTCTTTTGTGGGACATCTCCGCGCATCAACACTACCACCTAGCTTCTCGTCACAGGCATGCCTTCATGCATGATTCTGGCGAAACTCGGACACCTCTTCCTAAGCCAAAGTGATCCGAAACAGGATATTATACAAGAAGTCATGGACTATGATTTGCACCACATCGATCACGTCGTGTTACAGCTCGTGACCGCCGAAGATATTGTCTCTGAGCCTGAAAAGATTGTCGAACTCAAAGGACTCAGCGAAGAAGATAAGTTAAAGCATATCGCGTCGATTCGCAAAGAAATTGAAGGATCGTGCTCCAATGGTGTCTTCAAGCTTGAGCCTTTACCGCCAGACCGTTCGTCTATCTCGACAAAACTCGTGCTGAAGATCAAGTATTTTGCTGGCGGCACTCCAGACCGCTACAAAGCTCGTCTAGTCGCCCGAGGTATCTTGGCACGTGTAGGCATTGACTTTTATGCCACATCCTCCCCAACCGCAATGCTTGCCACCAACCGGCTACTGCTCGCCATCGCTGTGAAGCACAAGCTCCCGGTCGCGCACGCGGACATTCCTCAGGCATTCATCCAATCGGCACTCGATCGCTCAGTATGGATCGACTTTCCTCGAGGAATACGTGTCTCGCCAAATCTTATCCAGCAGATACAGAAGAACCATCCAGAGTCGAAGCTCGCTCTCCGACTCGTCAAGGCTCTCTATGGCCTCAAACAGTCAGCTTTGTTGTGGAACATCAAACTCGACTCGTTTCTTCGACAACATGAGTTCGAACGCTCACAAGTCGACACTTGCCTCTATATCAATTGGGATCGATCTATCGACAAATGGGTTTTACGCTCCGTTTCAGTCGATGATCTATTGATCACTGGTACCAACACTGCCAAAATTACATCTCTTCGAACTGCTCTGGAGACGGAATATGGCAAAGGTACGTGGCATGTAAACATCAGATCCTTTCTTGGCATCGACGTTCACTACAATGTCTCCGCAGGTCATCTCACTATGAATGTAACAGGGAAGATCACCAAGATTAGAGAACAGTAAAAATCACTGTGCCTCTGGTAGAGAATGGTGGCAGTGGTAGTGCTGCCTTTCGTCCTGTCCTCTAACGACACAAAGAGCAGCACGGTGTTCGACACAGCGATTTTGGGTTGTTTAGTGTAAGTGTGAGGTTAGGGGGGGGGTCCTAACCCTAAATGGAATTTTCTATCTCTACGCTAAGAATCCTAAGCGGAAGTTAGAAATGCCCTCCATTTCATCTTGACTTGGATGTTCGACTGTTTTGTTCGAGTGTAGACGAAGAAACAGCATGGTTAAAGTTTCGAGTTCAGTAACTGTTAAGCGAACGGATCCTGTGCGACTGAAGCTATTATAAGTTTTTTGGTGTAGACACGAATGGTATGTCAGGAAAAACCTGTGTCCAAGGTTCGTCGACTATTAACTTGTGACTGATGGAGTTAGCGTGATCTGCAATATCCAGGAAGGAAGTGACTCGTTTGTTAGGCCAGGAAAGCAAATATAGATGGCCGGTATTATGTTTGCGTGCAACAAGGATCCATCTTTCTCTGGCTTGATAATCTCCACACATATAGCATGGAAATCGGTCACATATATCCACCGTATAGTGCATCGTAGAGAAGATGAGATTAGCAACTCGTATATGGTCTTCATACGATGCGGAGTGTGGTGGCGTCATTTCCATGAAAAGAACAAGCGGCTTTAAAAGCTCAAGTACACTTAGAGCACTTGGAAACAAGGAGTCGTCCATATCACGCTCGAAAGTTGAAATGGATCTCCCATGTTGCGATTTGTGCACGGGGATGTCAGTTCCACTATATAAGTGTAATATCTTGCACGTTCAGTGTCCGATGCTCGATGGAGATATGTGAGAAACTTGGGTAGTGATGGGAAAACTTCGATGGAATTACCAAACGTCTTCGTAGCATGTGCGTGAGGTTTTCGTCGCTCTCAACAAGAACTTTAACGTTGACGTTGATTTGCAAGTCATTAGAAGCGCAAGCCAAGAAGGCAGGAGTGGACATCCGGGAACAAAGTGGTGTTACAGTAGGTGTTCGTGAATTTGGAGAGGTAGTTACTGTGTGGAGTAAGCGTGTGGTAACCTTGCGTCATACAGGAGGTGAGAAGTGCTTGCGTATATAAGGCAGGTGCGAATGCATTGACTCCAAGATGGTTTTGAGCCATGGTACGTAAATTACGCGTTCGAGAAGGTTGGAATATAGCTTAAGCATTTCGCGTTGTTCGTTAAAAGCACTTAGTCTGAACTGTAATGAGCGAAGTTCCATTTTTCGAGCCTTCGCTTGTTGTAGCGAATAAATTGGGAGAGTAGGCAACAAATTGTTTAATCTAAACAAAGTGATCTTGACGTTGTCGTCAATATTACTCTGGATAGATGATTGTCCTTTAAATTCAACCCCATAAAGATGTATACCAGGTTTATCTTCTCCCCATTGAGTCATGCTGATGATGTGCAGATCGGGATGATTATGGTCGTTTTGCTTGGGTAGGAAAAGCGCAACGTCTAGCTTTACATATCCCACGTTCGGATGCTTTGGGAGAGCGGGAATGACGGTTCTTATAATCATGGCATGTGTGATACTCTGAGTATCCGTAGCAGTCTGGATAGCGGGTGACAAGGACTCGGGTAGTTTAACAATATGTATTGGATCAGCGTAACGTTTAAAGTTAATTACATGTTGAGAGGCACACGTGTCAGCATATCCTGGCGTAGTCATTAGCGGTAGATTGTACTCATTGTACAGTTTAAGCATTGTTGCGTAACAGGCATGTGTTGAGCTTTGACCAAACACGTAATGTGTCATGAAACTTTGCGTTTGTTCGGAAGGCGCAACGACGAGTGTAAAACTATTGTTTAATTTCGGTAGCAACACAGGGGGATCTGTACCATCCTCATTATCTTCGTTGGGTTGATTGTTGGGGAGCTCGGAGTGCGAGGAAGTTTCCCGAGCTTGACGACGAACAATAGCATCCTGGGCTTTGGCGTTTATGTGCTGCAGTAGCGCCTGAGGAATGTTGTCGATTTCATCATCTTTGATGGACAGAAAAGTATGAAACATTTTCTCTGTTTCAGCAGTCCCCCTCTGCTCCGCATCACTGGGGGACGCTTCAGGAGCAGAAGTTTCAGCTTGATACTTTTCTTCTATAACATGAGATTCTTTGTCGGCTTCCAAGAGGTTCGATATGGTATTGGACATAGTATCAACTCGAGATAAGTATAGATGAACTTGAGTAGCTTCGTCAGGATCTAAGACTGTGTCGAAGCTTGAGAGGCGGTTGTCCAATGGGTACTAAGTAAGCTCTTCATTTCCTCCAGTACCATTTTATAATCGGTGGAAGGATTGGGATTCGTTTCCTGTAGTTTACCAAACAGGTGGCGAAGACGATCAACTTGATAAGTAGCCCGGTCCATAAGAGACATGTTGGAGCGTGAGTTGCGGTCATATGAGTGTGAGTAGATAGGGCGGTCGAAACTGGTGCCTTTAACGTTATAATTTGAAGGTGGACGATAGTAAGACGTGTCACGAGGTAAAATTGTCGATGCTTTATCTTTTGCATTACGAAGCTTACGAGCGTTAAAGCCAGACTGTCCAGCCACAGTAGCCAGCAATGAGTAAGCATTGTTTAGAGAGTCGTGGGATTGATGAATAGTATCCATCAATAATACCTTAGGTGGCTTGGTAGCGGCAGTACCAGGGATGTGTGGAATCCATGATGCGGGTTTATCCAAGCGTCGGTTAGATGAAAATTGTGTTTCATTATATATCTTTAACGAGAACTCCAATAACGGACGAACGTCGTTAGGACCAACTAGCTTTAAAACTTCAGGATCGTGAGTCGAGTTGTTCCCAGAGCGTGTCTCGTAGAGTTTGCACCATTCTGGGGGAGATTTGACCCTCTCCGGGTACACGGTAGAGACTGCGTGCAGTCTTAGGCGTGTACAGACCATTCCGCTTGTCACATGCTACTACACAAGGTAGGGATTTAAGCCCTAACTCCTTAAGGACATTAGGTCCCATAGAGTGAGGCCTACTCCATGTTGGAAGAGAGCTTCCGACTGTATTCTTCATAGTCATGAATAAGTAATTGCGGAAGGGTAAGGAAGGAAAGAGGGAAAGCCGTATTACGGAGAGAAAACCCTCTTGCAGAGATAGGTGTGAAAGGCGTGAAATGTTCCAGTGTCGTACACATAATAGTGTAGCTCTCTGGACCCCCTCAACGTGTGAAAGGATGGTTTGTGCATTTCAGACGTTCTTGAGGCGGAACTTGTGCAATATACGTGAGAACAACGAACAATGGAACAAACAACAAAACATGACAAATTAATTATGATGTCGAGCGTGTTGTGATATTACGTAAAGAAGTGGTATCGGTATCCACAACATCAGATGTGTGGTCCAATTCATCCTCGCTATTATCGTCCAGTTCCTTTAATTCTGGAGAAGACGAGTTGTGATCATCGGAGGATAGGTCGTTAGCGGTATTGTGTGTAGTCATAGCATCACTCAAGGTGACCAAGGGTGCCAGAACAGATGAGAGGAAGGACATAGCTGCGTCTGGTGTTAACGCGTGTAGATCCAAAGCAGGAAAAACATGATCCTTTGCATCGGACATCGCTGCATGTAAATTGTGAGCTGCGTTGTCGATTAGAACTTGCTGTGCCTCATCATACGTATCTGGAGGGAACTGTCCAACAGAAGAAAGGAGCGAGCGTGCAATTGTGTGGACAAAGGGATTATATTGTCCTGATGCATCTGAAGACTTGAAAGTATGTTATCCAACAGGGCAACATGCTTGATGTTCTCGGTCATTTGAGTATTTAGTGTGTCGTAAGCTTCTTGCATCTGGGTTAGAGCATTTAGCGCAACCGATAGCTGTTGATCTCGTGCCATCAATTGCTGTTCACTGTTAGTGAGACGTGAAGATAAAGACGGAACCTCTTCTTTTAATTGGCGTACAGATTCCGACATATTGTCGTTAGCTTTATCTGGCGTGGTTTCAGCGGATGGATTATCGGTTGGTGCTGGTGTCACATCTTCAAATGAGATATTATCTGAAAAGGTATCAATTATAGTAGAGGGGTAGCCAACCTGGACTAGCACGTTTTTAAAGGCAGGTTTATGATCAGGTGAAAGTTGGCGAAGGTAGTTAAGCATTGGCGGTGTCGTTTCGGAAGAAGTCGCGTTAAGTTGGCAAGAAACATCATTAACAAAGCGTTCGATGAGCACATTAAGTAGCTCATCAGGATTGGTGACTACACAGGTTTTATCGTCAATGGACTGTAACAAAGACCAAGCTGCTACAAGGATCTCAAGATTTACGCTCGAGATATAAGGCAACTGAAGCAAGAGAGGGCATTAGAGTCAGGGTTGATAATGATTTTAGAAGCATCGACGTTAAAGCTTGCCATATGCTGCATGAGCGGCACTTTGAGCAGCCTGTTAATAGCAATGGACTTTCCAAGGCGGAGGATGCATAGTGAAGGGTAAGGGTCAACCATCTTGTTGAGCTATGGGTTGTTGTAAGCCAAGTAACGTGCGGAATCTGCTGAAGAGCGGAGCTCCGAAGGGTTTAGTAAATCCGTCAGCGATGTTTTGAGTACCGGAAACATGATGTAGACGTATACGTTTTAACTGTACGTAGTCGCGAATACGGAACCAGCGTGTGCTGATAGCTTTGGCCTTAGTCGCACTGTCGGGATTATTTGATAGATGGATAGCAGAAGCAGAGTCTCCAAGTATAGGACTGTTGCGTATGAACGACATGTCCGATGGGAGGGGGTTGTCGTGAGCATCATAATCTAGTAGCAAGTCTTTCCCTGAAGGTTGGCGAAGACAGAAGTGAGGATTCATAGCGAATGCCATTTCCGTTAACAATTTACGTAACCAGACCTCATCATCGGCACACATATTAAGGGCGATAAGCTCACTCTCATGCGTAGAAGTAGCCGTGATAGGCTGTAGCTTGGACTTCCAAGTGATGAGAGAACCGAACAAAAAGATGGCGTAACCGGTTGTAGACTTGCGGTCTTGTTCATAAGAGGGTGCATTATCGGCATCGACGAATGCGACCAGTGGATCAAACTTACCTGAATTCACTTGTTCTTTTGTGTAATCCAACATGGTGGCCATGTCAGTACGATTACCGATAAGAAGTCGAAGATGGTCCATTAGAGCGGGAGAACCAGAGTAGTACCAGAGGCGAAGATTGCGATTTTCGGGCTTGCGCAAGTAGCGGAGCGTTCCTGTTAGTACTTGAACATGTAGAAAGGCTGGATTATGCATTCCTCGAGAGCAACGACTAAGACTTTGGGATAGATCAGGGCGACAGGCCAATTGGACGAAAGTGAGCCCTGGTGCCTTTGACATTATAATTTGAGGGTGGACGATAGTAAGACGTGTCACGAGGTGAAAATGTCAATGCTTTATCTTTTTCATTACGAAGCTTACGAACTTTAAAACCAGACTGTCCAGCAACAGTAGCTAACAATGAGTAAGCATTGTTTACAGAGTCATGAGATTGATGAATAGTATCCATCAATAATACCTTAGGTGGCTTGGTAGCGGTAGTACCAGGGATATATGGAATCCATGATGCGGGTTTATCCAAGCGTCGGTTAGATGAAAACTTTGTCTCATTATGTATCTTTAACAAGAACTCCAATAACGGACGAACATCATTGGGATCAACTAGCTTTAAAACTTCAGGATCGTGAGTCGAGTTGTTCCCCGAGCGTGTCTCGTAAAGTTTGCACCATTCTAGTAAAGACTGAGAATAGCGTTCGTGATCAGAGGGATTAGCATATAGACGATCGATCTCCTCGTGAGCTTTAAGTGCGATTATGGAATCATTAAATTGAATTGATGCTTCGTCATGGTTTAATTGATTTGCCTGAGTTTGGAAAGCAAGGAGTTGTTCGACAAATACATGAGCATACCAATTAACATTTAAGGACATTCGATTAAACTGAGATTTAAGTTCAGTGACATCTGTACAAGATACTGTTTCGTAGTAGTGGTAAGCTAAAAGCGTTACTGCACGTAATTTATTAGGGTGTGCAGTAAACGAATAAATCTTCTTTAACTGCGGCCACATGGCGAGGGCAGGGCGTTCTTGAGATTCTAGATTGAAGAACGTGTACAGGAAACCGGCGTAAGTTTCGCAATGTTTAATCCAATCGGCATTAGAGAGACCTGAGAAGGATATGTTGGTTAGAGATGAATCATACACAATTGATTTGGGAAATCGGGTATCTAATAAAGTGAGGACACGCTTGACATCCTCATTTAATTCGGGTCGAACAAGATTATATGACTCTTGATAGAAAAGTCGTTCGAGATCATTACGTGCATCAACTGATAGTTGATGGGTAGAGTTAACGTGCCAAGTCTCGAGATGAGCAGGCAAGGCATCTTCATTGTGTAACTGTAATTCATTCATATCATCAGCTTTCCATTGAGCGAAAATGATATCATCTTCGTCTTCGAGAAGTTGGTCATATTATGGGGCATTTCGTGTATATGCGTCATAGGGATCGTATATGAACAACGCATCCGCATATGGGCTTGTCATATGCCTGCGAAGCATCTCAATTTGTAAACTCACCTTGGTCGAATTGTCTTGGAAGCGTAATCCACCGTTGAGTTTATCAACGAGGATTTGTTCCTGCTTATAAATATCCGTGGTGGATATTGGTTTTGGTTTTGACATAGTCGTGACCTATTGAAAATAGGTTATAGGAGTGATAAAACAAGTTGACATGTTCGAATGAAGGGTTTCTAACATGCGGAGGAATATGTACAGTTCGCTATTTTAAGCGTGAGCTTACATACAAGACCAAACAAATCATTATGCCATTTAAGCATGATGCTTTTGAGACTGAAGAATGGATTAATTCTCGAGCAGTCAGTCTTTTGTTGGGGAATGAGAGGAAAAACCCGTACAAGTTCCCGCGGCTTGTGTAGGGAAAATTTCAATTTTATTGGCTATGCGAGTGCACAAGACCAGTGGCCGAGCCAACTCGGTCACAAACCAAATTAACTGGTGGTCAAATACCGTCACACAACAAATATGTACAGTAGACCACCGCCAAACACATTGTCGCATTGTACTCGTAATCAGGCGTAAACTGATCACTCCATTATATGCACAACACAGTTGGGCTGACACACCTACGCATCTGGGCCCATAACCTGGAGAGATTTGACCCTCTCCGGGTACATGGTAGAGACTGCGTGCAGTCTTGGGCGTGTACCGGCCATTCCGCTTGTCACATGCTACTACACAAGGTAGGGATTTAGGCCCTAACTCCTCAAGGACATTAGGTCCCATAGAAGCGTTCACACTGACAATGAGGAATTAAGCCTCCATTAATTAAACAGAAAACCCCATACCTGACGGCACGCACCAGGAGGTCTACTCCTTGTTGGAAGTGAACTGCATATCTAATTCTTCATAATCTGAAAGTCATAATGGCGGAAGGGTAAAGAAGGAAAGAGGGAAATCCGTATTGCGGAGAGAAAACCCGATAGTGGAGATAGGTGTGAAAAGAGTGAGGTGTTCCAGTGTCGTACACGTAATAGTGTAGCTCTCTGGACCTAGGGTTAGCTCTCTCACTTCTAGCATCCTTTAATTTCAGAAAAGCGCTGTGTTATTCACACCGTGCTGTCCTCGTTGTTAGAGACAGAACGAGGGCGGACTACCACTGCTCTCACTCTGCGGGAGGGTAACACAGTTAAAATTACTGTTCTCTAAACCCGGATCAACTTTTTTGCGATTCTTATCGAATCCTTTGTGTTCTGTGCCCAACATTAGCAAGAGTTAATGTTATCTTCCTGGATAGATTTGACCCTCTCCGGGTACATGGTAGAGACTGCATGCAGTCTTAGGCGTGTACAGACCATTCCGCATGTCACATGCGACTACACAAGGTAGGGATTTAAGCCCTAGCTCCTTAAGGACATTAAGTCCCATAGAAGCCTTTACACTGACAACGAGGAACGAAGCCTCTGTTAATTAAACAGAAAACCCCGTACCTGACGGTACGCACCTGGAGGCCTACTCCATGTTGGTATAAAGCTTCAGACGATTCTCATTGTCATTGTCATGAATATATATTTTGGAAGGAAGGGGGAACGAAGAGAGGGAAAGCCGTATTACGGGGAGAAAAAATACAAAAAAAGGCCCTCTTGTGAGATAGGTGTAAAAGGAGTGAGATGTTC